>JBBPRF010000190.1:0-42003 GCA_038092875.1 Lanmaoa pseudosensibilis
GCTATTCATATTACACTATAGATAAGAAGCAGTGCTCTTCTGATAAGAGCTATTATTCCTATTGGATACTATTCTTACTATCTCACCTTATCTTTCCCTTTGTTCTATAATATTCTATCACATTCTGTGATATATCTTAT
The DNA here is from genome assembly GCA_038092875.1 of Lanmaoa pseudosensibilis. Lineage (NCBI taxonomy): Eukaryota > Fungi > Basidiomycota > Agaricomycetes > Boletales > Boletaceae > Lanmaoa > Lanmaoa pseudosensibilis. The sequence goes on from JBBPRF010000190.1 coordinate 141, forward strand.
ATAGGTACTATACAGTACACAGGTACAAACACATCCTGTCTGTATATAAGGAGGCCTTATTGCCCTTCTCTCTCTAACGAAGAATTCTCTCTTCATTCCTGTTCCACATCCATATCAGAAGCACTACTACCAAGCTTCACCCTTGACTATCAACCAACTACCCTCAATACTTTGTGAGCCTTCCATCAAGTGTTCATCCCTTCTTGTCCCTGTGCTATTGAAAGTCTTTACTTCCAATAGTAAGCCAACATTTCAATCCTTTTTGTTGACCATATGCTTACATTTTGCACTCTAATTATGTTCACTTGCTAGCAAGATTGTCCATGGTGGTTCTCTACCAACCCAGGTGACTGAATATCCTGTTGGTCCATCAGGTTTAGTTCAAGCATAACAAATGGAAAGTATGTAGCCAGTTCAAGTGAGGGCAAATCAACAGGATTTGGTATAGGAAAAGCTTGCAAGGTGCCCAGAGGAGTTCACTGGTGCTATTTGAAGCAGAGCTATGTACTTTCTCTGGATGCTTGGCTCAGCAGGCTTCCAAGAGCTCATTCAAAATGATACAGATGCTATGAACATCATGATTGGGTTCCAATATCAAGCAAAGTTCATTCACAATCCAGCTAGTGAGATACAAAGGTTCCCCACACACCTGCTCAGTGACTCAAGTGGATAGTGAGGAATGATAATGCCAAGCTCACAGTGAAGGATTGGGATGGTCACACCAACCTCAGTGTATTCACTGCTGCTCTGATCAGATTATTCTGTGGCTCCTGTTAGCAAACGGAAATCCAAATGATTAGAAAATTGGTACCTTCATGATTGGTGTGTGCATTGCTATCACCTATCTGTGCAAATCACGACACCTAAACTGTTTGACTGGTCATTCAAAGATGTTTTAGAATGGCAATTGGGTGTGGTCCATATGATTGAAACCTGTTTCAGTGCTCATATTTTTATAGCTCATGGATCAACTTGAAGCCAGATCATATGAAGACACCGAATGGACGGTAATTGAGATGGAAGTGGGGGAAGAGCAGCTACCTATGCCAAAACCATCAAGATTCTCTTCATTGCGGTCATGTTCTTGGAGAGGGTCGGAAAGGTTACCATCGGCTCAACAGGCAACTTCTCAAATACAATGAAATACTGCGGCACTTCTGAGAAGGTCGAGAAGTTTCCAACTTGAAGAGTAAAAGTGATGCCGGAATGGTGACGGTTCAATCAATGAAGATGATTCACGGGTGGACCCACCATAGCGGATTTTCGTGCGAATTAAATATACTAGTAGGAACACGTTGTATTGGCGAGCCTTCAAGTCGCCCAGACCCTTTAATCCGGCTCTTGGGTTGTCGGACCTTGCCCGGGGTGATGCACTGACGCTTCGTCTGTCCGGTCGTTTGGTCGTTTAGCGAAATGTGAATGGTGGTCTGGTGACCCAGCTCATGTGAACAGCCAGAATAGGTCCAATCCAACACGGGTCGAAGTGCCCGCGTTAGCGGTGTTACCACTTAGCCATAGTCTGGTCACCAGACACCCCGAGGGCATGAGCATGTAGCCACTACTAGTCATTGACAATGTTTGAAACACTCTGACGCTCAAAGGTGAGTGGAATATCATCTGTTACTTCCTCTCCCATTTCCATAATTAGAAACCACTCATTTTACTTTCATTCAGAAGTTTCGATAGTCTGGGACATCTATAGACCGATGATCATACTCGACTTTAAGATTATCGACGACCCACTCTGTCGAATTAGGTAGAACAAAACCATTCAGCGCGCAAGGAAGGCGGATATATTCATGCCGAGTGCGGTTTCTCTTTTGACAATGTGGGCATTTGAGACTCTTCACTGCCAATCGGGTATGTGCTGCTTTCGCCTTGGGTCGCCAGCTCTCCATTACGGATGATGTGCTGGTCAATTCAGTCATCTGGGGGATGGAGAGCGGTGTACTCGACATTGTGAACGTGAGAGATCTCTTACACTCTCTGACTGGAATTTAAAGTTTTCATCCAGGATGTGTTCTCTTACAGGAACTGTCGGGAAGGAATACAGCGATGATGGCGCTGGCGGTAATGCAGAGAGATATGGGGACTGATTGTTTGTATTTACAGGGGAGACTCGGTTATGTATTTAGGGCAGTCCTCGAACGCTTCTCCGTGTTCAGGAGGAACACTGACACCCACTCACAGCCTATCGTCTTTCCAGCGTCGATGCCTTTTTCTTTCTTTTTCCAAACTGCGTTGCACGATGGCTTGGAGTGGGTGATGCGTTTCAGACACCCACGATCTGCTTACCACCGAATCGGGAGAACATAGACCAGGCTACAGCAGGTGAATACCAGACGAAGGAGGGGTATGAACTACGTGTCCAACGCCATATTGTTTTCTCGGTACTGAGTCCTTTTGTGTGCCAAGTGCACATCAAGTTCACTTCATGCGCTTTGGGGAATGAAAGCAAGTCGCCGCCTCATGCCTGCGGAAGCTTGTCGTTTCCCTAATCGCTTCAGCAAAATCTGTTTAACAACGTTTGCACGCTCGATCAAGTCCTCTCATTGTCCCAGCGTCGCGGCGGAATTGAACCGAAAGTAGACTGACGGCGCATGAGCTAAACAACTTAACCCAATATAGATAAGTCATCGCTAATTTAAAGTAAATCGGCGGGGTTTCGCCGAGTGCAGAAAAGTGCGGCGGAGGCTCTTTATCAAGGAGTTATAGCGTAAGAACGATTCCCATTTTCCTGGTCCTTTTTTTTCTTTTTCATTGTTTCCTTCAGCCACAACTCCCAAATGCCCCGCATAGCGTCGTCAAGCGAAAATGTCACATACCGTCTTTGCAGATGAAGTTCCTCGCAGTGTTTGATACCCGTTACCAGGAAGTCTATCAAAGGAACTCGCCTCTCTTTGGGGGCTTTGCATTGTCACGCGCTCCCTATCAACAGTCATGTCCATATTGGTCCCACTTCGGGTCCTCATGATGCCGTTAGGTATGCGATAACCAAGGAGCCAGAAGGTATAAATGCTGCATGCACCATCGACATGCATGCTAATCACCCTCGCTTCTTCATGCCCACAGAAGCGTATTGTCTTCCTAACCTCCTCGCGTTGCTTCCCAAGAAGCCAGGTGGCGAGATCAATCCCCATTTCAAGGAATTTGAAGCTGCATTCAATGCGTGGGTAGAGAAGAATCTTGGTGGGCCATGTGCAGTGGTGTGTATCTGGTGCTCGTATCGATCGATCGATTGATTCTGATTCCTGCTACCAGGAGGTCTATCAATGTGACCACCCTCTGCTTGTTGCCACGACATACCCACTCGCTTCCCAGCATCAGTTGATGGAAATTAGCTGCTACTTCATAGCGGGATTTGTATTAGATGATCTACTGCAAGTATTTTTCCATCTTTCGTTCCACATGTGCTCAGGGATTCTGCATAGTGATCGCAGTCCAATCGAAGACGCTCCAGTTCTTTCGCAATTGTGGATGAAAACTCTGCTGGATGGAAATGGAAGCGTCCAGCACCCCGTCATCGAAATGATGTGCAGGTTGGTCGGCTCATTCTCTCCGTGCTTGGTCTCGATGATATCATTTCCGATGTAGTGAATTATTGGTCGGCATCAGACCGTTCGTGGGCTCCTTTCATTGGCCCCAGTTCATCGCCGGAAACGAGATATTGGTAAAGAATATGGTCCAAGAAATGCATGACCGGGAAGTATATCAGAATAAGAATGCGACTCTTGACATTCAATCTTATATGGTCAAGCGTCGATTGACCATCGGCACGCGCTTAGGCTTCGTTTTGATTCGGTGTACTCGTTGCCTCTACATTCCAGACGATGTCTTGGCCAGTCCGGTCGTACAGGAGATGGAGAATTCCATAACGGATGTGATGTTTATTACGAATGTGAGCGAAAACTCTTCCAACCTCACTTACCCTCCTAGAGTTTAGTCTATGCTTCATCCAGGATATTTACTCCTTCAAGAAGGAATATGGCGTTGATGGCGCGTTCACCAACCTTTTGACAGTCATACAGAAGGATCCAGAGACTGTTCACCTGGATTTCCAGGGGAGACTCGATTATGCCGCGAAGTTGTTCAAAGCAGCCCTCGATCGTTTTCAGGCGTGCAAGCAGGAGCTACCGTCTTTCGGTCCAGAAATAGATCAATACCTCGCCGTGTACGCAGATGGATTGATCGACTTGGCTGCCGGGAACCTGCAGTGGAGTCGTGTTAACGGTCGCTACAGTACGTTCACGAACGACGAGGACAGGCTGAACAATATCGTGAGATTGGCATTGGACGGTTTCCTCGCAAATGAGAATGATGTACCAGTTCGCTGATTTGGCCCAGGCATGTCGCACGGATTTTTCTCGTTTTCTTTTTCTTTACAGTCGCCCCTGCTACCTGAGTTATGTACTGGCTGTCTTCACTATCTGTCACGGCCAACTTGCTAAGCTTCTCGAATATACAATTTTTGCATGACACCCTCTCACAGTATGCCGTCTTCTGTACGTTCTCTCTCAAACTGCAGTCTACGATTGTGTTTGAAATGAGTGACGTGCTTCTACAGACTGTACACGCTCGCAGATAAATTTCTCGGGCAAAAGATACTTATAGTAACACGTGTACTTATACTATTACTGTGCGCATCACTTCAACTAGCCAAGTTGGACCTACATGGTCACGTTCTTCGATTTTGGGCCATCCAGCATCAAACCCACCGACCGGGCTAGCTTAGCCGCACAAAATTTCAATCCTTTTTACATATTGCTCATATGCTTCCATTCCAGCATCGACACATTTTCTTTCTTTTGCCAAATCGCAGATGGTTTTCGGATTGGTGATGCGTTTCAAGACACTCACGATCTGCTTACCACCGAATTGGGAGAATGTAGACCAGGCTACAACAGCTCAATGCCAGACGAAGGAGGGGTATGTATGTGTCCAACGCCCTATTGTTTCCTCGGTACTGAGCCCTTTTGCGATGCCAAGTGCACATCGGGTTCAATTCATGCGCCTTGGGGAATGAAAGCAAGCCGCTGCCTCATGCCTGCGGAAGCTTGTCATTTCCCTAATATCTTCAGCAAAAGCTGCTCAATAACGCTTGCACCCTCGATCGAGTCTTCCCATTGTCCTAGTAGCGGAGTGTAAGCGAACCGAAAGTATACCTGACAGTGCAAGAGCTAAACAAATCAACCCAACATAGCTAAGTCATGGCTAAGTAAATCGGCTGGGTTTTGCTGAGTGCAGAAAAGTGCGGCGGGGGCTTTTAAGCTGGGCGTTATAGCGTAAGAGTGACTCCTGTTTTCCTGGTTTTCTTTTTCTTTTTTGTTGTATGCCCTTCAATCACAACTCTCAAATGCCCCGTGTAGCGTCGCCAAGCGAAAATGTCACATACTGTCTTTGCAGATGAAGCTCCTCGAGGCGCGTTGTTTGATACCCGTTACCAGGAGGTGTATGAAAGCAACTCGCTTCTTTTTGATGGTTCTTCGCGCTGTCACGCGCTTCCTGTCAACAGTCAAGTCCGCTGTCCCCATTGGCTCCTCATGATGCCGTACTAGGTATGCGGTGATCAAGGAGCCAGAGGGTATAAATGCTGCATGCTCCATCGCCATGCATGCATATCACCCTCGCCCCTTCATGCCCACAGAAGTGTATCGTCTTCCTAACCTCCTCGCGTTGCTTCCCAAGAAGCTAGGAGGCGAGATCAATCCCCACTTTAAGGAATTTGAAGCTGCATTCAACACATGGGTGGAGAAGACGCTTGGCGGGCCACGCGCGGTGGTGTGTATCCGGTGCTCACGTCAATCGATCGACCCTCTCTGAATCCCGCTACTAGGATGTCTATCAAAGTGACAGCCCTCTGTTTGTTGCCGTGCTATACCCACTTGCTCCCGAGCATCAGTTAAGGGGAATTATCGACTGCTTTGCGGCGGGCCTCTTGTTAGATGACCTACAGCACGTATCTTTCCATCTTTCGTTCACAGGTGCTCAGACAATCTGCGTAGCGACCAAAATCCAAGCGAAGACGCTCCAGCTCTGTCGCAATTATGGATGAAAGCTCTGCTGGATGGAAATGAAGGGAAAAGCATTCAGCATCCCGTCATCGAAATGATACGCAGGTTAGTTGACCCATTCGCTCTGTGTTTGGTCTCAGTAATACCATTTCCGATGTAGTGAATTATTGGTCACCATCAGACCAGCGGTGGGCTCCTTTCATTGGTCCCAGTTCGTCACCCAAAACGAAATGTCGGTAAAGCATATGGCCCATGAAATGCATGGTCGGGAAGTATATATGGACATTCAATCATATATGACCAACCGTCGGTTCAGCATCAGCGCTCGTCCATGCTTCGTTTTAATTCGGTCTACTCGCTGCCTGACAATGTCTTGGCCAATCCAGTCGTACAGGAAATGGAGAATGCAGCCATAGACATGATGTCTATTACGAATGTGAGCGAAAACTCTCCAAACCCCGCTCACCCTCCTAAAGTTTAGTCTATGCTTCATCCAGGATATTTACTCCTTCAAGAAGGAATATGGCTTTAACGGCGCGTTGACTAATGTTTTGACAGTCATGCAGAAGGATCCAGAGACTGCTCACCTGGATTTCCAGGGGAGACTCGATTATACGGAGAAGTTGTTCAAAGCAGCCCTCGATTGTTTCCAGGCGTGCAGGCGGCAGCTACCGTCTTTCGGTCCAGACATGGATCAATACCTTTCCCTGTATGCAGATGGATTGATCGACATGGCCGCTGGAAACATACAGTGGAGTCGTGTTAATGGTCGCCATAGTGCGTTCATGAACGACGAGGAGAGGAGAAACAATATCGTGAGATTGGAGTTGGGTGGTTCCGCCTCAAATGGGAACGATGTACCAGTTCGCTGATTTGACTCAGGCATGTTGTAACAAATATTGCTTGTTTTTTTGTCTGTCTTCAGTCCCCCAGTTGTTAGCTCTCTTCGCTATCTGTCACGGCCACTTCGATTTTCGGACCGTCCATCATCGAACCCATTGACCGTCCATAGACGGCCTGCCTCATAGATGGTCTGGTCACCAGACTGGCTTAGCCGCACAATAACCAATAGTAAGCCAACATTCCAATCCTTTTTGCTGATCATATGCTTCCATTTTGCACTCTAATTATGTTCGCTCGATAGCAAGATCGTCCGTGATGGTTCTCTACCAACCCGGGAGACTGAATATCCTATTGGTCCGTCAGGTTTAGTTCAAGCATAACGAATGGAAAGTATGGCGTGCAGACACTTCAACTGAGGCGAATTAGCGCGATTTGGCGCAGGACATGCTCGCAAGTACTTTGCCCAGAGGAGTTCGCCGGTACTACGTGAAGCGGAGCTATGTACTTTCTCTGGATGCTTGGCTCATCAGGGTTCCGAGAGCTCGTTCAAAAAATGCAGATGATAAAGGTGCTACGAACGTCGCGATCAAATTCCAAAATGGTGCACTCGTGTGAAATCAGGCTAGCGAGATATTGTACAAACACACGGGACGAAATGACTTCACAGTGGTCTCCCATGCACGCCCCACCGACTCAAGTGGGACGCAACGTGTTCAAATGGATAGTGAGTAATGATGGTGCCAAGCTCACAACGAGGGATTTGGATGGTCACACCAGCCTCGGTGTATCTGCTACTGCTCTGATTATTCCGTAGCTCCTGTTACCAAACGGAAATCCGAACGATTAAAAAATTGGTACCTTCATAATTGGTGCGTGCAATCACCTATTTAAATCACGACACCTATACTATTTGACAGGTCATTCGAAGAAGATGTGTTACAACGGTGATCGGTGCGGTCCATATGATTAAGACCTGTTCCACTGTTCATGTTTTTATAGCTCATGGGTCAACTTGAAGCCGGATCATGTGAAGACATCGAATGGACGGTAATTGAGATGGAAATGAGGGAAGAGCAGCTGCCTATGCCAAAACCATTAATGTTCTCCTCACTGCGGTCACGTTCTTGGCGAGGGTCGGAAAGGTTACCATCCGCCCAACAGGCAACTTCTCTCGAGCACTGCGACACTTCTGAGAAGATCAAGAAGTTTCCAAGGACTTGAAGCGTAAAAGCGATAATGGTTACGGTCCAATTAATGAAGATGGTTCACGGGTGGGTCCACCATAGAAAACGCGGATTTTCGTGCAAATCAGACGTAGAAACGTGTTGTTGTATCGGTGAGCCTTATACAGCACGGAATCCTGAAAATACGTTCTTGGTCCTGTGCATGAGAACCTCACTGCCGACAATTTGGAGACCACCGATTCAGAGAATACATGTTTGTTGCCCCCAAAGAGGATGTGTTTGATTTACCTCCTTGTCACCTTACAGTCTTTCTCGCCAACCCACCGACTTTTTACTGTGGTCATCGTTCCGAATCATTGAGCACGCTAGCTTCGTGGGGGATGCAGAAGATCTTCGGTATCGTGTATTCGACTGGCTCGAGATTTTCCTCCGTGACCAAGAGAGCAGACGCCGATCTTGCTCCAGGTGGGGGATTCCAGGGGCCTTCACTGTCAAGGACCAGACCCTGGAGATATCCAAGAGTCTCCAGTTCATGCACGTGGTACGCCCTGATTCTTGATTGTTGCATCCATTACAGGAGAGCCGAAATCAGCTGGGACTGAGGATACCCAAGGAAGGGATACACTTTGGGTGAAATGACAGCAAGCAAGCAACAGAATGGAGTGGTCTGGTTTACGGGAACTATGGGTGGGTAACGTTTTTAGAACTATGCTTGTAGAGGTATTTGCCTACCAGCCTGAGCTGGGGTGTGACTTGGAGCGGTGTGTTTCAGCATGGTCAGCGTTAACCGGTCTCACCGTAAAGATTCGGAGTCTCTGTGACAGTCTGGTCACCTTCGGCGACAGTTCAGCATTCCGAGATCTTACGAAGACACTATTGATCATATATCATGGCTCTCCAGTCGCATGGATGGTGTACTGTGAAAGAGGATTAGTAGCGTGTCAAGTCATATGACCGAACAGCAAAGCCATTTATATAAACTCTTTATTAGCAAGCTGGATTATTCAACCACCCCTTAGTCCGGGCATGTTCAGCTTGTCCCATATATATCGCTCTCTGTCTTCTACCATCAGGGCCCCTCCCCACGCCTACTTCCTGTCTTGCTCTACCGCTACATCCTCATCTTCGCTTGCGCAGCGACAACTCAGAATGACGTCTGTCGAAAAATTTGTCGACGTGAGTCCTGTCAACTTGTTCCATTCCGAAGCAACGTCCGGGCAGCGTTGTTTCGGACTCCATGCTTGCATGTACAGAACGCTGACGTTGTCGGTTCCTTGAATTCTTATCAGGGCAAGATCGCAGACCACAAGATCGTCGTTTTCTCCAAGACGTACTGCCCTTTCTGCAAGGAAACCAAGAACTACTTTAGGGACCGCTACCCCGACCAAACCGTGGAGGTCGTTGAGTGCGTACATTTCGCATCGACTTTGTTTTGTTTTGTTTTTCTTCAAGTAAAGCACGGAAATGAAACTCGAGTTACTTATACACTCGAGTAGACTGGACTCACGAACCGACGGGAATGATATTCGGGACTATCTGAAGAAGAAGACCGGCGCCCGTTCTGTCCCTCGGACCTTCATCAGTCGGTGTCCTTCTCGTCCTGCAATCGTCCCCCGCTGATCGGTTTTGCATGCCAGGTGGTGAATCCGTGGGCGGCAACGACGATTTGCACGAAAGGCCAGAGAGCGAGGTCAGAGCGTTGATCGCAAAGCGTAGTTAGTCCATTACTCCGTCATGAGTAGTCCGAACGAGCTTTCCGTTATATACCCCAGATACACGTAGCGCACCGCCGGTGAGACTGTAAAGGGGGGGATGATTCCCAAGTCATTGATGCACGCGGACGTTTCAAAAGATAGATCTGACAGTGTGAATTGGCAGAGATAATCCGATACTAGGTATGAATAGACAGATCAAAAGTCGGAATCGCCACATGCCGTCCCCGTGACACCGGGGGTTCCCTCGTCAGGAACGCCGACTTGATGCCTGTGGTCCCCAGCGGTTCAACGTTTTCCTCCCCGAGACACCAACGGACGTAATTGGCATGCTCACTATCAACTGCCCTGACCCGATGGTTTACTTGCGACATCTGACGGGTGACCCTCAGCCACTGCCACATGTGGACGTAGCCCACATTGGAAGAATAAATAGGTGACAAAGCTCGAGAATGAGGGGTAAATGTAGTAAAAGACTTGAGGTAAGCCCGGAGTCGGAAGTACCCTCAACTATATTAGAATTGAGGTTGATCAATTGACCCTCACCTGCCTGTCGTCACAGTTTCGAGATGTTCACAGCGGGTGGTGCAAGGGGGGGAAATACGAGGACCGAGGATTTCGTCCGACGTCCTCCACGTCCCTGAGTGTCGTGATAAATGAGCAGATCCCCACAAGTCCATAATGTATACTCCCGGAGAATCCCAAAGTGTACACGGCAGCGCAGTACGTTCATGGTAGATAAGGTAGACACCCGCCAAGTCCACGAAAAGGAGAAATGTACCGCGATAATCGGACTCACCCCCCTTGACATGAGTGGACTCTGCTGTTTTAGCGAGGACGATCTGTCTTTGTTTGTGGGCAACGGGTGCTATGGACTCTGATATGTCATGTCATGTAGACATAGCCCCACGGGGATTAACCAGACGTTGACGTCCTTCTCCATGATGGAAGCGGACGGGGAGCTCGACCATCCCATCTCGGTTGCGCCCGTACTGTACGTCTTCCGCGAGAGGCTAAACGCCACTAGGGCCAATACGAACACTTGTCCCAAGTCGATGACGGTACCAATTCAATGCTGATCGTGTTTGCACTGGAACTTTCCATTGACAAACACCTTTACGTGAGATAGATTAAGGCCATTTGCGTTTACCCCAGACGCTAAGACATGCGGGGAGGAACCGACACGGTTGCGACACTGGGACGTCAACATAGCAACACACGTATATCCGCGGTTTCGGAGGTCCTCGGGAGCGAGTGAGAATGATGTCTGATTCCGGCACACAAAGTTTCCTCGGAGAGCTTGCTTGACAAAACGGCTCTCCAAGACCACGGACCGACGACCAGCATTGAAAGTGCAGGAGGGAAAAAGTTTCAAAAAGTACGTACAGAGTTATGACATTTCCCCCGGACTTGGCTACTCGATTGCCGCTGGGATACTACCGGGGGGTTCCTGATCAAATAGAGTCGTCTGACCCACTGGCCAAGCAAGAGGGTCTGACAAGCGACGAAGAGCCGTGGACCATGTGGACATCACATCTGTGCAATCATCCTTGACTGAAGTCCGCACTCCGGGCACCCTGGGTGGGGAATAATGAATAAAACCCAATTCAAATCACATCTGCGCAGGCAACCCTAGTGTTGTACGCTACGGGAAGCGGAAAGCAAGGTCGCGGAAGAAAACGGGAGGTACAGGGAGGAAGAAACGTGGGGAAAGATAGGACCAAGATGGTCGCGAGGCGGTGGAAGGACGGAGAGTGACGGGCATCAGTGTCAAGCGGAAATGATAACAACAGAAGTCATGGAAGTGGAAGTGTCTTATTGAGCAGGGAATCCTAAGAAACCAAACGTCAACTCACAAGTTGGATGATACCGGCCCGTTCAGGTGGGGGTAGCATGTTGATCTGTTCTGGAGTCATGGCGACAACACGCATTATCATGGCCTGGGTGGGGTTTATGAGTTCAACGTAACTCAATAAAGATTATTTAGCACGATCACGGTGGGATAGCCCAGGATCCACTAAACTGGATTTGCGATTACGCAGATCACAGGGAAAATGTATTAGCAACATTACCTTTTGTTCTTCCGGTATTGACGCGAGTGCGTCAGGCAAGCCGACATTATTTGTCTGTGGCGCCGCAGGAGGCGGTGTTCCAAATCCGCTAGGACCAGCATATTGACCCTGTCCTTGTGCAATGTATGGTACTTGATTTGGTGGTTGAGGCGTGTGACCGTGTCCGTTATAGTGAGGGGGTGTCTGCGTCTGTGGAGTAGGCGTACGATACTGCGAGAAGTGTGGAGGTACGGCGGAAGCTGGTGGGACTTGAGTGGGCGGTTGCGTAGGCGACGGAGCTGGAGGTGGTGGCATGTTTGCAGAGTAGGTAGTGAGCGTTTTCTGCGAGCGAATCCATTAGGAATGTGCGACGCGCCCGGAGTGGGTCAAACCCAAGCGATCAACGATACAAGACGTGGCGGAAGGACATATGATGTCCAAGAATTGGAAATATGAGCGTCCGTACCTGGAGGACCTGCACGTCTATGGCGTTCATCTTGACCATGAGTGCCACTAGCGCGTATGCTATTTGTGGGGTTGAGGTGAGAATGGACCGCGCCTGTTGCGGCGTTGTTTTCTGTCGCACCCCGACGCCGTCAAACGTGGTCGTTGGAATAGAAATACACTCACCTTGAGTTCGAGCATGAGCTCTATGAGTTGTTCTTCTTGAGTGGACATGACGGTTACCGAACAAGTCCGAGTGGTCTTGGCTTACTAAGCAACCTGCATCAATGGAAGCAAGCATGCTCGGGCGTGGAATTCAGAATCAAACCTTTCGTCTGAAGCTAACCACCGTTTCATACAACCACAGTCGCGCTGCGTATTGTGAGTAATCAGGATGCTTCTCACCCAAGCTTATCGAATTGATCCACGTTTCATCTGTGGTTTTACTGTTTGCAGGAAATCGTTTACGTGGATTATACGTAGTCGTACGACAGCGTTTTCATTTTCTCGTTCTAATAGGCAAGTCCATAGCTCAGTGGAGAACGAAATCGCACACCCTTCCTCGCGGGTATCATTTCTGATGGCGCACGTCGCGACGCGTAGACATTCATGCTCAGCAAACCCCTGTTCCGCAGCAGCCAAACGTCAACTGGGATTCTCTGATCGTCAGCGGGAATCTCCATTTACCATGCGATGGTCATCGTGTTGATTTTGATTATGGGGTTCTAGATCGGGGCCCTGGAACTGGAGCTGAAACGCTTGGGCTACGTTTATCACCTCGACGATCGTCTCGGCCACGCTCATCCCGCTTCACCTTTGCCTTGTTCGCTTCAGTCGTAACCTGCAGCCACAGGCATGCCGCAGTTCGCTTTCACACGCGCGAGCTCTTCGATCGTATCTCAATTGCCATTGTTGAACGAAGCGACGACACAACTGAACTGCATGTTTATACCGGGAACGCCGGGGATGTCTAGCCGTTTACCATCAACGTGTTGCTTCTGACCCTCAACGCCCTTGCCCATCTTTATGTGCATCCCCTTCCAGGCTAGGCATCTACTCGAAATACGCACGACGCAAGTCTCTTACCATATCCGCGCACGAGGACGCCTCCAACCCGATCGGTCGTAAATGTTCGATCGCGATGGCTACGGGATCAGCACGTTCCGGCTTCCTCAATGCAGACACGTCCAGGTGACGCAGCGTCCTCACGTCCCAGACATTCTCTCCAGTCCGTCATGACCCCCCGACCCAGCCAGTCTTTTCTCCACCCGCGTATGGCGCTTCCCAGGTACGTCCATCGCCCGAGTGCACGTTGCAACAACGAGGGGTCGTCGTTCTACCTTTTTTGAAATACGTCGTTGGCCCGTCTTACGCCCTCAGGTCCCCCTGCCCTCCTCCCATTTCCGTCCACGCGGCTCATCCTTGGCTTTCTCGGCACTTGACCTTGTGATATGAAAGAGAATCGGACCTTGACCTTGCAACTGTTGGGGGGTTCAAAGGGGTTGATACGCAACCCCCCCTCCTCACGACACCTCGGTTCATTCTCGCTCCCGTTCCGCAAACGCAAACGGGACCAAGCAAACCCACCTCGAAGCATTCTTCTTTACGTGACCACTAGCATCTCTTCTCCTTTCTAGACACTAATTGTCGTCGGTGGTTGTACTGCCAGTGGTACAACCGCAAGATCCGAAACGTCCTTTTTTTTTTTTTTGACAAGTCACATCCGAAATGACTATATGAATACTAGTACAGAATCGTAAGCATGATTTGATTCAGCATCGTCCGCACGTCAACACGAAGCAATTGTAATTCAACGCGTAAAGAATCGAATTCGCCTGCGTTGTACTCGTGACTTGAAGCAATGCCGTCTGCGTTTTATCGATGCGTATGAAATGACGTTTGCCGAGACTGGTGCCTTTTTTTTGCGTCAAGATCGGCACTTTGGGTCGTTGTGTTGTTGTCAGCACATAACAACCGTTACATACATGCCCGAACTCGCAACTCGCATTGCAGGGGTTGTCATCCTGCATTTTATTTGGCGACGTCAACGATACGACACGGGCATCATAATGATCCAAAGGTCTGGCTCCGAAAAGAAAAAGAAAAAAAAAGTAACTCAGGCTTGATGTGAACGGAGACGACCGATGGCGAGAGTCCAATGGACTTGCAACCACGCGAAAACGTTTTGTTCCGTACCGACGTCGGGATCATTGAATATGTAAAGAGAAAAAAAAGTACACGACTAGACGCTCTCGGAGTTGTATTTACAAAGACGAATTCGCGTCCACGTTCGAGCGAGGAGCACGGCCCTTTGGTCACAACCAATGGCAGGCTTTTTTCAAAAAGGTCACCAAAGGATGTTAAACGCCCATTTAACCCGCCAATATGACATCGTGTACATGTAAAAGAACGCGGAACGTTCAACGCGAGGCCGCATCAGATGATTCAAACACGAGTCACATGACCGGTGCGCCCAAGTAACCATTTGCATTGGAGATAAGACGAAAAGCACGTCAGGCAACACAATGCAAGTGTCGGCTCGAACGTGCCGCGTGCCGGTCAACCCATGTCAAGCGTTTGCGAGATTGCGTCGCGTTGCACTCGGATCCCGAGGAGACATGCCAGATCGCAAAAAAGCAAAAAAAACCTACCCGAGTTCAAACGATGACGCGATCAAAAGGTACCGGTCGACGGTTACACCATGTGCATGAGGCTTTTGTAAATTGTTGGGCCATCCTGTATAATATGATCTCCGATTCAGGTTCTCAACAAAACGATACGAGCGTTCCGGACTCGAAGCGAGTGGCAGCCGAACAACTCACCACTGGCA
This sequence comes from Lanmaoa pseudosensibilis, assembly GCA_038092875.1. Lineage (NCBI taxonomy): Eukaryota > Fungi > Basidiomycota > Agaricomycetes > Boletales > Boletaceae > Lanmaoa > Lanmaoa pseudosensibilis. The sequence continues at coordinate 15,216 of JBBPRF010000190.1, forward strand.
TGAAAGTCTCGACCCTTGACGTTACAACTATACCCATATCACAAAATCACATACATCTTCATGGCATCGTGCCATTGCATCATTCCTTGTTACAGCCCATGGCCAGTGCGCACTTGAAAATTAAGTTGACACGCTGCTCACACCATCATGCATCGCCTTACGGTAAATACCAACCACCGATGACATCAAAGAAAACTAGGACAAAATGTGGCCAAAAAAAAGAACAAAGAAACAGCACGCCGAGTCCATTGTATAACCCGTCCCCCGACCTCGATTGACGACGTAGGCGCCGAACCCGATCCCCGGAGCCGAAGTCCAAACCAAAGGCGATACCGCAGCCCTGATCGAATCCAAAACAAGGACGCGTTCGGCAGGAGGTGTATCCTTATCTTAGGGCCTCAAACACCGGATCGTCTTTACCGGCGGGGATATCGCGGAGGGGAAGGGAGTGTCTAAACTCGGATATGTACAGTGAGACCAAAGGTCTAGAGTTTAGATGGGTTCATCCATGTCGGGGGACGTTTCTATCCACAGACACAGACGAGGCCGGATGGAACCGGGCAGGACCGGAAAACAGGGAATCGATTTAGTCCCACGCAAAGCACGTGTGGAAAATTCATACCTCCGCGAACGCAGTAAGACCCTCCTGGAAGAAAGGGCGATGAGTCAGAAATCCAAATTATCAAGGGGAAGAGAAACCCTGTTTGACATCACTCAAATTGTCCTGTACCTTGTGGAGAGAAGCTGCGTTGCACCGCATTCGGACACAGCATGGATAGGCGACACGGGAGGATGAGAGGAAGAGGGATGTGACGACTCGCCTTTATGTTTTCCCCGTTGTACAATCGTTTACTCACGACGCTTAGCGCGTGAGTCTGGACCGCCTGTTCAAAGTGGTGCTTCTGTGCGAGAATGAGACCCTCTTTCGAGCTCTGGACGGAATCCGGCGAATTCAACGTGATTTGGCGTGCGACCTCGAGTGCGGTAGATAGTACAATCGATTTTTCAACGACGGCGTTCACGCTGTAGACTCAGAAATGAGCGTGAGCCGTGATCATCAAGAAAGAAGCGGGCCTTTCGAATAAAATCATACGCGGTGATAGTGTGTGAAAGCGAGGACTCACAATCGAAACCTGTCTCTGGCCTGGACAGCGCTGACGGGGTTTCCCAAGAGTAGCATCTCAGAAGCGAGCTACATGTCAAAACGGAATTGACGGCGTTTTGTTTCCTCAGTACCCGGAGATCCTCACCCTCGAAAGCGCATCATACCTGATGACCTGCCGTCTTCGCTAACCTGGGAATTACTGCGGAAGGAAGTCATCAGCACTTATCCGTTTCTATTCATACACCCGACTCCGAGAAATCAAGCACGGATGAGAAAACCCCAATTGCGCAGCGCACCGAGCGTCGTCGCATTGAGAATCCCCCAAACAGACGCGAGACGGAGGTTCTAACCCAAGCAGAAGAAAAACCGAACACGTACCTCCCTGTGCAGCCAGGACACCACGCTTCACTTCAGGAAGCGCAAACACGGCGTCCTCGCTTGCAACGACGATATCACAGTTCAGAATGAGTTCCACGCCGCCACCGTAGGCTGATCCGTTCACTGCCGCAATGATCGGTTTGTACGACGTGTGCCGGCGAGAGATGGCCGCGAATCCGTGCAGGGACGTGGCGGTGGATTCCTGTTCGGTCGCTTGTCCGTTCATTTGGTTCTCGTGCCATCTGGGAAAACGTGTATTAAGTAGCGGGAAATGAGAAGGTGTTATGAGAGAGTGGAATGGTGGGTGCGGCGTGGTAGCGCTATGGTTTTGCCTTGACTTACGCTTTCAGATCGGCTCCCGCGCAAAACGCGCGACCTTGCCCGGTGACGATCACAACCCTTTGGCCAACACACGTGGGTGACCGACGAGGGGGCGTTCAAGGGGGGAGAACATACCAGAGACTCGGCTCGTCGTCGAACCAACGCAAGACCGATGTCAGGTCATTATTGAGTTGAGGGGAGATCGCATTGAGGTATCTAGGGCGATTCAGGGTCAAGAGGAGAACGTGTTCCTGGGGGACGGTGACCTTGAGCTCATCTGAATGAGAAGGCACCTGTGAAGAGAGATCAATGCTCGAGGTCATGGTGATCGATGGACAGCGTTGCCAACTGTGTGAACGGGGTTTGTTTTGGGTGGGTATCAAAACAGGAAACACATTCTCAGCCCATCGGCACACGCGTATGGACGGAGAAAACACAAACGTTGGTGATAATAACTCTGTACACCCCTCCTCCGACGTTGTCGAATGTATTTCTGTGTATACTCTTTTGGGATACACGGAAGTAGAAAGGATTATCCGGACTCTACTCAACTCTCCAAGTCAGCCGCGTCTCCGCTGAGTGATTTCAGGTTGGTGAAACGTCCGAGAGTCGCGTGGAAAGTCCGTTCGATCGAAGGCAACGGGCCGTTGGGGAGAGCCAGCCCCGCGTCTCGGCCAGACTTGCAACTCCGTCCAAAGTCAATGACCTTGTGGAGCAAACTTATCATGGTGGTGGGGATAAGTTTGACATCGATCCCGAACCTGCCACGCCAAAAACCCCAGTCGGCTTTTTCATCCCTCCCACCCTACTATATAGCTTATATATCGGGATTGAACGTCGGACAATCAGCACTCGGTTTGCTATTCTGGAAATTCTTGGTTTCTTGCTCCGGGCGCGTAAACACTGACGTCCAAATGACGCATGTGTCTCGTATTAGTTTACCCTCCAAAACAAGTGATCAGAGTCCGAGATAAACAAAGGCCGTTGTGGGCGGCGGAGGTTGAAATGAATGACAACCCGTCCTTATGAAGTCATCGGTCCGAGAGAGCAGATGATCATGATCAGTTCGGATATGTGGATTTTGGATTTGGATTGTGTGCAAAGGCGGATGGTGATATACAATGCAGGCCCCTCTCGGCATAACGTGTGTGTGAGTTCTATGATGATATAGTACTCCCGCCCCTTCCGCTCCGAAACAACAACCTGCATGGCAACAAGTGACACGATTATACCCCCGCAGTGCTCCACACAAAAACTCCATCGCGTAAACAACAATAAGAGGAGTGACGGACTGGGTGCTGATCGTACAACTGCGGGATGTCCATGGGATGAGGCTCTTTTGTAACAAAAAAAAGATAGCCCTCGACTAGCGTGCGCATATGCACGTGGTGTATGCGTATGGTGATACAATGCGAGAAAGCAGATGCGATCGACGATAAATGGAATGACAACATGGGCATCTGCAACGATGCGTGTCAGACTTGAGAGTACGGGGTAGAGGGAGAGAGACTCACGAGCGATGGGGGAATAAATAAGTATGAGATGGTGATAAAGAAAATGCTCAGCGGAACGGGCAGTTGGGGGAATGAGAGCCGCGATAGCCGCAGTGGCAGCATTGGGGTGCGTTCGCGTTCACAAAGGTGGTCGAGTCATCATGACCGTGGCGCATTGTGACGAGGATGGAAGACGCGTGCCGGGGGCATTGGTTCATGAGCGTCATCGATTCGGATGACGAGGTAGAGGAGGTGCAGGCACAGGAAGCAGCAGCGGAATGCATTTGGAGTGGCGGTGATGACTGAGTAAGGATGGGATGGTGAGGAGGAGTAGGGGGGAGAGACGAGGACGCTTTTAAGTGTTTCTAAAGAGGCAGCCTGGCCGGGCGAGAAGTTCCGTTATCGGACTGTGGACAGAAAGCATGAAAATTCCGACGGGGAGGATGCGTGTTGTGGCGTCACAAGTGATGGCGGGCGAAAAGGCACCTGACCCAAAGGTGATGGAAGACCGAAAAAGGAAAGAGGAAGAAGTGGACCCTTGGCGGTCACATCGCTCGAAGGTGGTCTGTAAAGAAACAGCCTCAATCAGGTCTCTTCTTGGGCGCTATTTCCACTCCCCTGCTTGGTCACGACCCACGATAGCCTTTCGAGGACACAACTGCCCACATCTCTGGTACAATCCCTTCCTTCGGCTCAAACTTGTCCTTTTCGCCCAGATAACGTACGGCACCATCTGTATCTAACCCAACAAGGTAATGTTGCCTGTCCAACTGACACGGCTCTCTCTCTCAGCGATCGGCACGCCGGGCTGTGTTGCTGCTTGAACTCAGATTTGGTGCTGATTCATCCACGGATCCAATTTCGTTTTGCGGACACACCACATCGCCCACATTTCCCCCCCTTCCACACGCACACACCTCCCACCATCCACACGCACCTCTTTCATTACGCTCCTCGTGTTCGGCAACTCATCCTCCTTTGTCGTCCTCAACGGCACCGCGTTGTCCCCACACCAAGCCCTTTGCCATTCATCTCTTACGTCTCTACACGTCCACCTGTAACTATTCACACAAATCACTGCTGACGAGAATAACCCCCGAGAAATCAAAAAAAAAAAAAGAAAAACAATGCAATGCAATTTCTCTATTTCCCTGACACCCCCCCTCTCGTCATTATTATTTTTTTGCGCTTCTGAGACGTTCGTCAGCATCAAAAGCAGATTAGATTCAGAGACGTGAGGGACGGCAGAACAATGTCCAGGAACGGTCCCTCCATCCCATCAAGCGAGACCTGTCCATGTCAAAAAGTTTGGGGAAACTTTGACCCCATCGGGCTTCATCGACGCCAAGCCCAAAAAAAACCAACAATTTTCCATCGTCATCGCCTTCCGCCCGCCAACACCGACCTGTGGGGGGCGGTGTCGAACGCCATCAACATTGCACATCGCAACAAAAGCCGGGTACGCTCACAATAGCACGCCTCTCTCTCTTTCTCGTTCGTGTCCCCGGGTAACGGTGTTGACGAGGTTAGATTTAAAGGCAGTGCCGTGGTCGTCACGTACGCTCTCCTGTTTAGACACCTTTTGCTAAGTCGACCACTTGATCAATTGATTCGATGAACCCCTACAACACTGGTCAGCACCCCACCCCCCCGGTCCGTCTCATCCACATAAAGGACAGTTGGTGCGAGATCACACATGCGAGCGCCACTGGACGACGTGGACAAAAACTTGTGAAAAGGAAAGAGAAGAAGCGATCTCGTTCCTAAATCTCCTCCTCTACGACTTGCACCGCAATCATACCACGCACATTTTTAAGATCGACACGACTGAACTGGCTTACAACTCATCCCCCCGACCGAAGCACGGACGTGACACTATCCACGGCTATTATCGCACGAGGGATCGGAGAATGTCATCTCCCTTTTGGTGAGGGATGTATTAAAAAAATATAAAAAAACAAGGTTCCGAGTCGGTCGGGGTGCCTGTGCTTCTCCCATGCACGATGGAGGTCATGCAAACGGCTGTAATGCGTCCAAGCCGTCCTGCTTCCCATTCCCCTTGTTCATTAAACCTAGAATAAACTTATCCTTGTGTCACAAAAGCTCAGAAAAGGGAAAACTGCGCCTACTCAATCCGTCACCGGTCTGAGACGTGATGTAAAAAAGTACATGCGGCAGAGATAAAGATACAAACGAACGAATGAGCGCGAAAAGAAATCAAGGAAGAAAAGAAACAATCCGAAACCGGTGTCTATACCCGTGGCCAAGTCACATCGTATCACCTCGTCAATTCACCCCTCCATCACTTTCACACCCCCGTTCCCTTTCTCTTCGGCATGTCAGCGTACCATTCCGGAATCTCGTTTGCCTTGGGTATCGCTTTCCGACGCAACTCCTTGATCGCCCGTTCTTCTTCCTCCGCCTCGCGTCGCCGCTGCTCCTCTTTCAGCCTCTGCATCTCCTCTTCTTTACGTCGTACCATCTCATCAAACTTCTCTCTCTCCTTGGCGCGTTGTTCCGTGCAGAAGGAGAACGGTGCCACGGGCAGACTCGGAACGACACCCTCCCTGTGAAAGACCAACTCGGCTTGGCGTGATGCCCGCAGTGCCTTGAAATCAGGCACAGCGTGAAGCAGATGCGTCTTCGCGGGCTCGCTCACTGCCAGCCTTTCTTCCGTCTTGCGCGCTTCCAGTCTTGCGTCCACCCGGAACGTAAATCCAACCGGCTTCGTCAGCTGTGCCACAGATAACGTGGCATTCTGTACAGTTCATTAAAAAAAAAAAAAAAGGCACAGCATGGCCAGAGAAGCCCAAGGAGCGTCAATAACGATCAATTGTAACAGCATACAGTCAGCGCACTTAGGACGATTATTCCGTTAATGGACCTCACGTACCTTCTTCTCCATCAAGGGTAAATCAACGGTCGAGATCGGGCCAGAATGGTGACGTTCATGAGAGGGCTCTATTGCGGACCCTTGTCCTGCCCTCTCATCCTGTCTTGGGCGGGCGTTTGCCGAAAATCTACTCAGTGAAGACTCGGACCCTATGCTCGCGGTCTTGGATTGCCTTCCATCACGTTTGCCTTTACCCTTGTTGATTGTCCCATGTACCTGACGTGAACTTGACAAGTATGGAAAGGCGTCCAGTGTTGGACCCTTGCACCGAGAGGAAGAATTAAGTTTGGGCTTGTACTTGGTGCGCGCACTTGGCATGGTCGACTTGGAGTCTGGATGCCGCGTATTGATACAGGTTTCAGATCCGTGCGTGACCGGTTGATCCTCATGGCTCGCCTTCTTGTCTGGGAGCGGCAGGGCTTGGGAAACTGCCTCATCTGACGATCTGCGGTCGGAATCGGCATCCGCAGGCATTGTTTTCCCCTTTTTGCGCCGGTGATATTCTTGTGCTAGATCTGCATCCATGCTAGCGCGCTTCTTGGCCAGCCGCATGGGTGACATGTCACGCTGCCTGCCTTCCTGTAGAGATCCAGTATGTGCGGCGGAATTTGGCTGAGGGGCATTGGGTGGCTGTTTATACGGCGAAATTTCAGATAGCCTGAGCGGTTCGCTGTGGGGGTTGAGGATATCATCGATACAATATTGGGGTGGTGGCGAGGGGGGTGGAGCAGCGGCTCGGGGCAGTGATCCGACGCGTGCGTCTTCCACTCTAACAGCATCGTTGGAAGCTTCGGTGAGAGAATTTTCGGGCCAGGGTTTGTAAAGTCTAAGTAGTATAGAGTAGCGACCGTTTTGTGTAGGCCAACAAGGTTTGAGTGACAATCACGGCAGCCATCGAATTTCGAGAAGGTACCAAAGGAACAGAAACATCCGCAAGGCACAGAATCAGTACCGAATGACCATCATGAAACGCATCAGCAGACATACCCAATTGAGGATATCAGCTTTTGACTGTATGACACCAGGCGCTCCGCCATTCCACCGGTGCTAAGGCGCGGCGTAATTTGGGTATTTTCGGACTTGACGTCGATATCGCCACTCTGACAAGCGGACGGAACTAATTCCTTTTCGGTATCAGTGGCAATAGATTGCGGCGGGGTAAGTTGGTGAGCTGCGGATGGAGGCATTTGATGTGCTTCGCGAACGATGGTCGGTTTACTCTTCTTCGTCTTCTTCGACACGTGCGTTGCCGAAAATGTAGGACGCTTGGAGATACCACTAGCCGCAACGGTCTGAGATGCCTCATCAGTACGTAGATGAAGGACGCTGATTACAAGTGCTGACTCACGGGCTTTGCACTCGTCCTCGGATTTCGCTTTGACTTTGGGCGAAGCGTAGGTACAGTAATATTCGTCGCTTCAGTAGGACAGTCATCACGAGTAGTCATCGCTACGTCCTGATCGGCTGGTGTTTCGACATCCTGGCGAGTGTCTTGCTCTTCCGGAAGGGGGTCAAGACGGTGCTTCAATGCAGGCGGGCTGTTATTCCTCGGTTTCGAATTTGCGCGCGACGGACTCGTGCATTCGACAGGGCTATCTATCGCAGGCTTGATCACATGTATCTGCACGTGGGGCGGTGTTTCGTCGACCTGACCAAGCGTCTCCACCTCGAAACGTAGCTGGTCAAATCGCTCCTCGGATACCAACGGACTCTGCAACTGCCGGCGTATAGACTTGGCGCGTGATGGGGTCTTTCTGCGTTTGTCAGGACTGCGGCGTCCGAGGGCGAGTGGGGGTTGGGTGACGGATGGCTTAGCTGATGAAGATGGCACTTGGGTGGGCGTAGGTGATCGTGAGTGCGGGTGTGGATGTGGCGTTGCCTCGACCATTGGGGTTAACTCGCCAAGAGTCAAGGGTGGTCCGCGGGGACGCCTGAGCGCTACGGGAGCAAAGCTCGCGTCATCGTCGACGGCATTGCACAACAAGTCGAATCCGTCGGTGCGGTCAGCGAGGAGCAAGTCCGCGGAGGTGTTGTTAGTGGGGATTTGGAATGATACGCTTGCCTCGGAGAGATCTGGTAAGTGGTCGAGTGTAATGTCGGTGATCATATCCTGATCCATTTCGTTACGTCGTTGGCTCTAACACAAGTTCAACTTGGTAAACCGTGGGAATAATCCCGACGCGTCCCACTCACGTGATCATTGCCACTCTAATTATTCCAAATTAGATCTTTATATCCTCTGGTCGATATTCATGGGTATCGTGGAGCTGCAATCCAACATCAAGCCATGTAATCTTATGCGATCGATTGCCATTTAAACAGCGCCCAACCCGTCGTCGCCAGTCTCATCCTCTACCTTTGCCATGACCTGCGTTATGGTAACCCCCCTGATGGCTCACACACTATCCACATCAGTGGTCCTCCCATCCAACAACGCACACGACCATTGTTCCGAGGAGTGTGGGGTCATGTCAGTTAAGCTCAACGTTTCGATCGTGGCGCCAAGCAAACTAATCCACTTTGGACAGCCTCATTAATCTACTTTCTACGATGCGATAGGGCATGGGATCGTTGAGGTAATCCTGGTAACAGTTGACGTCCGATATCGTTTTGACAGTTTTTTCCCGCTCCAAGTTCTATTCATGTTCAACCCTCTTTCATGTCCAAGTCCTTCCCCCCCAACGTCAAGGGGTCCCTCTCGATCGCTTATTCAAGTCCGTGATTGATTGCCTCTCTGAGTAACAATCTTGCGTCGCCGCGAACGCTGAGCGCTCAGCGATGGGGCACAGACAGTTTCTGTCCATCGCGTGAACACTCCTGACCTCCCGCATCCCCTCCCACACTTTCCAATCCATCCACGTATCTGTCTCCGACCCCCTTCTCACTAGTCCTTTCTCGAGCATCCCATCCACCAGGAACCCCAAATTTAACACTTCTTCTTCCGATCATCTATCTTTCCCCACCTTGCCCCGCTTCCCCACACCTTCGACATACACGCCTGTGTGTGCACGCTGGCACGTATCGCATTGGCTGCCCACTCCGCCGAATCCACCATACACGGTCATGCATCGTGTTCTTCTCTCCCTCGATCAACTCGCGTCTTCCTCCCACAACGCTTCTATCAAATGCCATAATTATGCGATATCACCGCTGCACGCTTCGTGTCTCGACGGGCGCCTTGGCCCTGTGGAAGTTTCGAACCACCCTCCGCCCGGCTCTATCGATAAGCAAGATGCGATCCTCGCACATTCCACCCTACACATTCACCCATGCAATATGAATCGCTCACACCCGTGTCCCGTCCGTGTCGCCGTTCAAACCTTCACATTCAATCTCTCCGGGACAACGTTCAACCTCCTCGCATTCCAAACGTTTTTTGAATATACGACCCTCCCAAGAGAAGCCTCAACCGGATAGCTAGGACCGCGACTGATGACCATTACTGGATCTCTCCTTTCCTTTTTGCTTCCGCCTTCTTCTTTCTCCGCCTAATTCATCATCGTCCCATACCGTTTTCTGCCACCTCGGATTGGATCCGTCGTCGGTTCTTGCTTCTCTTCTCCTAACACCTTCTTCTCATTCTCCTTCCGAATTTACTCGTATTTGTGCTAACCAGGCACCGAGACGAGTCCCGAAGCCTCGGAAATTTCCCAGGCGTACACAGTGTGTGTGCGTGTGTATGCAACCGTGCGGGTACCCCATCCACGCCCCCACTTTCGCCTTTTTTTGCGCCCTAACCACGTTTAGAATAACCCCAAGGCCATTCAATACTGCATTCGACACTCGACCCATTGGCGTACTCGTTCGCCTGAGAACGCCAAGACATGATTCGCGTTCGTCAATCGAATTCGCGGCGTTTTTTTTGGGGGGACGTGTCCGCGTTCCGAGGCGATTCAAGCGACATGCGCACCCTTTTTCAAAATGATTCGACCCCTCTGGGTAGCGAAGAACTTTCCGTTATTCATCAGCGATTGCCCCCCTCGTTTCGCGCTGACGGTTCCCTGAGAATGTTCTGGCATTTCGGTTTGTCTGTACGTCCGAAGCGAAGGCGTGGATTGACATGATCACGTCAGTGTACCCCTCGGGGGCGTCGACAGCGCGACGTTCATGAAACCCAATCGTTCCCACCCCGATCACATCTGTACTGAAACACGAACAAAAAGCGGAGGGAGAACGTCGGTAAGCCGGTCTTGATTTCAGGGGTTGGTTCTCGAAGAACGCCCGCATGTCCTTCTGTTCCGTTTTCTTGCGCCACGACGGTGAGGGTGATGGCATGGGCTTTCGTCACCGATACCATATGTGCTGTTTTTGCGGTGGTTCTTGGCAGGGGGCCCGGCCGGGGGCGTTCGGCCGAAACAAGTAACAACGCTTCGGATTTGATCCTCGACGCACCATGGACCCCGTGTGTGTTATCGAGCCAAACTTTTGGTTTCGTCCACCCTCCGCCTATCTCGTCTCATCGCGTATCGCGTTCACGTTCACGTTCATGTTCTTCGGCTTCCCCTCGTCTTCGGCATGTCAAGATCACCGAAATTGAAAACATCCGACGAAGGCCCCCCAACCCCACTATCGTGAGGAGAAGGAGCCACCGTAGTACGTGTACCCGTTCTTCCCAAACGGACGATCAGCGACACGATCACGTCTCTTTTCCCCCACCTCAAATGACAAGTTGTCTCGTTATCGGTAGTCAAACTCGGATGCTATTTAGTATGATGGACTGCGGAACCTTTGACGCCTTGAGAAGCGGTTATCAAGATTTGGACATGGGTCCCGAGAAGTTAGGGGGTGTTCGGTTGCCGAAGTCGAATGCCGAAGCTGAAGTCGAAATCCTTCCTCTCCCCCCCCCTTCTCCTCCTCCCCCCCTTCTTTTTTTCCCCCCCTCCCCGAACTTGTCATGATCTACTGTACCGTATTAGTATTACGGGTGTTTCCCTTGGAGTTCACGTTGGAGGACCGCCTGAATATTGGACGGGCTACACATACGTATACTTGTCCCCCAACAAACCGGCACGCTTTGTCCATATTCGAGTGGTGGTCATTTTTTTCTATTTTTTTTATTTCCGGTTTATTTCGGAGTTGTACTGACAAATACGTGAGAGAAATGACGACGACGATGCTGGCATACGCAGCCTCGAGGGAAAGGGTCACTTGATCGATGGGTGGGCCCGGGGGTGGGGGGCTGGGTTCATTTCGTAGCGCCACGCGACTTTGTATTCTTTTCCTTGCGTTAACCTTGTTTCGTTTTTTTTTTCGAAGCTCATTCAAATCATCATCATCTGATCAGTGGGAGAATAACGAGAGATCAACACCCCCCTCCTCCCTCCCCCTTCCCCTAAGCGTGTGCCTCGCCTGGCCAAGCGATACAAGCATGTTTTCAGCGTCACGTACATACACATGTCTTTTTCCCTTTAGAATATCAAATCGCAAAAGTTTCTCGCGATGCAAGGGATGGGGGAGCGTGTGGAAAAAACGTCAACGTGAAAGCGTGCTTAGTGAGAAGTCAGGGGAAGGGGAAGAGGGGGGTCACACCAGACTTTTTGGCCGAGAATCCGCAATAAAAACCGCTGTTCTAAACCATCCCCCCCTCTCTTTCGATAACCCCTCCTTCCAAATCCTCGCATCGTGGATCATTTGAAGCTGTGTCACGAGGGAGAGAGAGATGAGAAGAAAACCGGGGTAAAGGTGGGTCCAAGGACATGATCGAGAGTCACATGCGCTCCAACGGGTGCGTGTCTGCCGCACTGACAAATACTTTAATGTTCCTCAGCGCCTCCTTTTCTGGTTCTGTCAGAGTGACTGATGAAGTAGGCCCTGATGGTCCATGTGGTACCAACGACGTCGGTGGGACCGCCTCGGAAAAAGGCATGGTTTCATTTGCAAATTCGGCGAGCGTCGAACTCAGTTTAGATGCTAGGATGGGGAGATAGCCACGTTCGGTATTCGTGTGGCCACCTGAAAAAGGTCGTTCGGCAACCGCGCGGGAGTAAAATCATAGCCGGCACCGCGAGTTGTCAGCGTCAGCATGTCATAGAAGCAAGGGACGAAGGTGAGTGGGGGGATGACAGAAAGAAATAGGAGACACTCACAAAGGACAACGTATCTCCCTGCTGCGACCGCTGCCAAGACCTCATGCTACATCGTAAGTATGATCAGCAAAAACGTTTCTGGGTGATAGTATCATCAGAGTGACGTGGCAAGGTAGCCACAGGGCATCGACGAACACAGGTCACATGCACGGAACAAGGGACAGTAGGGGGGATCCGAGATGACGTACATGAGTCATTTCACCAGTAAAATAAACGTCCGCATCGACACCATCAAGCACCGAACCGCCAGACCCCGCACAGATCGCAACCGTGCGCACGTCACGCGGTACCACCGGTCGTCCGACGTCGACTGTGTGTGCACGAATACGGCAAGAGACATGCAGCCCAAGGACAAAGACAGCGGGAGGGAACGGAAGCAAAAGAATACGCGGGTAGATCGTCCATCCGGGATCAAACGGCGGAACCAAAAAGCAAGGTCACGAACGATCAGTCGTCATTGAAAAATCGTTTAAAGGATCGGGTTTGCCTGCTTACCGTACGGGAGACAGAGGTGCTTCTTGATCCTCCCGACAAGCACCTCGATCGATACCGGATCTCGGAGCGTGAGCAGCCTGCCAAGTCCGCCTTCGTCGCCAATGGGTTCGCCGAGAAGCGAGACGTTCACGGAACCCAGTGTGGTGACATGTTCTGGATTTCCAGCGCAACGCGCGAGCCAGTCGTTGATCCCACCGTGTACACTATCAAGGGCCGTGTGTGGCGAGTAAACAGATACACCCGCTGCTGCAAGGTTGAGAAGAGAGGCTTGCAGAGAGTTGGATAGTGTGAGAGATGAAACGGGTCTGAAAATCGTGGGGTGGTACGACACGACGAGTGCGACCGAGGGTTCCAGCGCTTCTTGCAGAACGGCGGAGGTCAGGCTGTCGGACGAAGAAGAGAATCATGAAGGCGTTCTCAGGAATGGAAAACGTAGATGTGGACTTACTCGATCGTTAATAGAACCCGGTTGGCATTTGGGCGCAGAACAGGCGACTCTAGGATGCGCATCAGAAGGAGGAATGTTCGGAAAGAAGTTTGGTCCGTACCTAGCAAGAGGCCTACCTGTTGCAGTTGGTGTTGGAGCCACGGATGAAATCAAGGATACCGAAATGACCTACGTTATCCCACTTTTCTGCAAGTCGGAGCGGTGCGATCCGCTCCATAGCTTTGAGGATATACTTGACTACGGGTGTCATTGATCAAAGGTATAGAGTCACGTGAGAAAATCAGGACACGTTTGCGTCGCAGCCATCGAGGACAAGGACACTCCGAAAATTAGACAAGATGGTCAGTCCCGAATCTTTTTCCTTTCCCAATCTTCATGACAATGTGTACAGGTCGTGTTGGCAGCCTCGATCTGCACCAAAGGCGGCAAAGGTGTGATCAGAGACCTTTTTTTTTGTATGCGACGACGTCTCTGAGCCTTGTATCATACAGCCGTCCTCTCGCGTCAATTCCACCCGATGACGCGAACCAGAATCGAATCCCTCCTCGCCTCTTTCCCGAAACTCATCCCAGCCAACAGCCAACACACCTCCGTCGAAACCGCCGAAGTCCGCTATGTCTACCAACCGCTCGAAGATCTCTACATCCTCCTCATCACCAACAAAGCGTCGAATATCCTCCAGGACATCGATACGTTACATCTCTTTGCCCGCGTGGTCTCGGATATGTGTAAGAGCGTGGAAGAGCGCGAGATTCAGAGACAGTCGTTCGAGTTGTTGGGTGCTTTTGACGAGATCGTGAGCTTGGGCTATCGGGAACACGTTAATCTGATGCAAGTTCGGAGCGTGCTGGAGATGGAGTCGCACGAGGAGAAAATCCAGGACATCATCGCGCGAGTAAGCATCCCCCATCTCTACATCCTTCCACAACACCTGGAGGGGAACGCTCAACTACTCCACGTCTGACCACAGAACAAAGAAGCCGAAGCAAAAGAGGAACTCAAACGCCGTGCCCGCCAACTTGAGATGCAACGCCGAGAACAACAGAAGCGTGCCGCAGCCATGGGGGGTGGTACCGGCGGCGGTTCCTACCTCGGCGGTGGCGTGTCCGGCTATGCCCCCGTCGCGCGGTACGAGGCTCCCGATGCGCCGACTGCGCGCACGGCGTCGCCTGCACCCGCTGCAGCGTCTCGCGCGCCTCATTTCAAGACGGGCGGCATGAAGCTCGGGAGCAAGAAAACGAGACAAGCAGAATTGCTGGATGCTCTCGGGGGCGAAGTCCTCACCGTCGAGGACATGTCTGCCCCTCCCACACCCGTCCCTGTCGAACCACCGACCCAGACTCAGAAAGATGCCAGGGGCAGTCTTCCGTCTGTAACCCCGGAAAGGCAAATCCATTCCCATACCCCGTCAGGCTTAATCTGATGATCCTCGTGTATTTCCGCAGCGTACACGTCGTCATCAAGGAATCCATCTCGGTCTCGCTCCTGCGCGAAGGCGGTATCAAATCCATGGAGCTCAAAGGCGATATGAACCTCCAAGTCGCCGACCCATCCAACGCACACATCAAACTCGCCCTCGCGCCGTTTTCGACCGACTTTGGATCCGACCTCCAATTCAAACAACACCCCAACGTCGCCAAGTTCGCCCCGAACCAAGAGAAAATCATCGCGCTCAAGGATCCCTCGAGGGCGTTCCCAGTCGGTCAGGCGCTCGCTGTTCTCAAGTGGCGCTATGCAGGCCAGGACGAGAGCTACGTCCCTCTCTCGAGTAAGTACCCCCCCTCGGCACTCAGACTGGCGTCGTCGCTGACATGGATCCTTCCCCACAAGTCAACTGCTGGCCGTCCCCCTCCAACGACGGCACGTGCGACGTCAACATCGAATACGAACTCGAACACGACCACATCACCCTCTACGACGTCACCATCTCCATACCCCTCCCCGCAGGCTCCTACCCGACCGTCTCCGACCCTTCCTCCAACTGGTCGCTCAACCCTTCCACGCACGCCCTCGACTGGTCTATCCCCCGGATCTTTGCCGACGAACGCTCGGGCACGCTCGAGTTTAGTGTGGGCGGGGACGACACTGGGGCGTTCTTCCCTGTCAAGGTCGCTTTTGTCGCGCAGGGCAGTTTGGCTGGGATCGAGGTGGCGAGGGCGATGAGGGTGAGTGGGGGAGAGGAGGTGGTGTTTTCGTCGGATGCGGTAGTGAATGCGGAGGAGTATGTTGTGCTGTGATTTTCATGAGCGTCATCGTCGTTGGTCGGTGGTGGTGGTGTTGTAGTATCAATCGATCCTTGGCACGAGACGGCCTCACGCCATCTCCTTGATGGCGATACGTGTGCAAAGATATCCTTATTACTGTGGGTATAACAGCTACCTAGATTCCGTCCTATCCAACAAGTCCGGGGATGGCGAATCGAAAAGAGTAAAAAAGATATCCTGAAAATGAAAGTGAACGAACGTCCACCAAAGGTCCGGAATGAATGAAAAAGAACAGCGAGATGCGCGAAAGAGCAAGAACGACAACAAGAATGAAAAATAATCACTCCACTCCACCCTCTCACCGCCGCTTCTCGACGATAGTACTATGCCGCCTATGAGCAGGGACGATCATCGTCGACGGCGATAACCACCCTCCACTCCCACTCCCACTCCCGCTCGTACTCCCACTACCCGCGCCTTTCTTGTTCTTGTCGCTGGGCACCAACAACGGCGACGTAAACGCGCTAAACACGGACGCCCGCTTCATACTCATCTTCACCCCCATCTCGTCCGTCGCGTTCGCGTTCCCATCCCCGTTGTCGTTCGTACCCTGATTGGAATGTGTACCCCCGAGAGGGCGGAATAACCGCGCAGCGACGGTCGCAGCACGCTTGACATGCCCATTCCCATTCGACACCTCTCCTTTCCCCTTCCCCATCCCGTTACCCACCGCACCCACCATACCTACACGCGCACCCCTCGGAGTCACCTTCACCGCACCCCTCGGATCCACCATCCGCTGAAACGCCACCAGCGTCATAAACGCGTCGTTCCCCGCATTATGCAACACACAGGGGGGGTCGATCCCAAGCGAGTGCAAGAGCCCGCCAAGGCTGAGCAGCGACTCCGGTAAACGGGCCCTGCCTGTCTTGCGATCGCGCATCGGGCCGCGTTCGCCAGTGGTGAACAGGGCGCGCTCGAGATAGGCGATGTCAAGCGTGAGGATGTTGTTTGGGAGTTCTAGATGGAGGTCCAACCATGTCGGGTCCGAGTTTGCAATAATCGGTTGGATGTATACATGTTGACCGTGACATCCGGAGAATGTGAATACGGGCAAAGGAGATAGATTCCATCAGGTGAGTTTGACAGCAACACGCGGGAACACGCGCATGAGATAGATGGACGTACTTATCTTCATCTCTTCGAGATGCTGCATAACCGCTTGAACGCCGTGCCCCACGAGCACGACATTATTGGCGACCGTTTCAGAGTCTGGGCTAACAAGACTACTGTCCAGGGGCGTCAACACAGGCAGACACGCTTGATCATGCGTTCAAGGCTCACCTGAGGACAGATTGGATGATGCGTGGCATTTTCGTTTTCGGTATCACTTGGGTTTCTCCAAACTAGAGTTTCATTTTGGTCATTTTCCAATTGGTAGTGATTTTTTTTAAATGTCAATGGAAGCATGGAGGGCTGGTCAAGAACGTTACGCACGGCATACTACCGTTTCCAACCCGACACCCGTAACCCAAAAGACAGTATGAAAGCATGAGTTGCGCCATCAATAAAGCCCTCTTTAGACATGACGAGATCAGAAAGGCGCAGATAAAACGCACCTGCCACGACACGGTTGGCGACGCCTTGTTGAACATGTCCGTATATTCGGAGATGATATAGTGACCCTTGCTGCAGGGACTCAGTGCCTAGTGCCTTGAGATACGACACCGCACAAAAAGCGCGCACCGATAATTCGTGTCGGGTACAGGCGGCCATGCGCCCGCTCTAAAGTCACCCCATCAGCATTACGCATGTTAGGTCAAGTCGAGAACGTACGCCTCTAGATGGCTGCATCGGATAGCTGCGTACCCCCATTCAACGCATGACCGATCGTTCCTTTCGAGGCATTCGAAATCGATGGCGAAAAAGGTCTTATCTCGCATCGTCCAGAGTTCTCGGATGGCATTCGGGTCACCGGCCCGAACACGAACTTTGAACGCCGCGAGGGCGACAGCAGGGAGCGCTGAGTGGAGTTTCTTGTAGGCTGACCAGTCGTTGACATGCCGAAGGTGTCGCTGGGTGGTCTCGAAAGGTTTGATGAGGAGCATGTTGTCCACTTGAGGTAGCGTCTCTCCGAACCTGCAGGCAGATGGACATAGGATGGATGGAGGGGTGAGTCTCGGAAAGATGCCGGACGGGAGGGGGTGAAGAGGGTAAAGAAAGGGCGTACCGTGTCTTGATCATCTTGATGAATGCAGAGATGGAGGTCATGCGCGTCACGATGTGTGCACGGCCCGTGCGTGCATCTGTGACGATGACCACGGGCCAGGAAAAGGCGAGGAACTGTTGAAAAGTTTCAAAGAACTGGCCCCACGTCTGATCGTGCCTACGACGAATGAAAAAAGGCATCAATGGGACGTTGGCAGCGGTGTGGGACAAATGTCGTACCATGGTACGCCATGGAGTTGGAAATAGCCCATGAAGGCCGAGTAGACCTGGGAGGCCAGGGATCATCAGGGTCATCCATGCATCATCAATGTATGGAGGAACGCACAGACTGAAGATCATACTCCCAGCCCTGAGGATCGACCAAGTGAAAGTCGGACATTGCTTCGAGGGGCAGGAAACCTCAGAGATGGTGGAGCGACTAAATACTAGTGTGCGAGGCGCAACGCCGAGGGTGGGCGCAATCTAGACGGAAAGAACGTCGCGTCAGGACAACAAAGAATGGCGACAGCTGTTGGGGAGGGGATTTATAATTTAAACTTGGGCGGAGGGGGGCCTATCCGTAACGCATAAGTATACACATAATACATTACGGCTTGGAGAACGAACGTGGTGTCTCGTACGCGTCGGAATGAAGGCGCCACCATCAGTGAGAGGGACGATGGCCAGTGTGGTGCATCACTTTATTTGCTAACGCGTTGGTCACAACAACGCGGAGATTTATGTTAAAAGAGTAAAAAATAAGCGTCGCGGAGTCGGATGTCTTGCGCGACACACTCAAAAATATCACCTTCTCCCATGTCGTAATTCACGCCGACGGTCGGGCCCCCAGCGGGAGATCTGCGCCAGCCCAAAGAAAGGATCTACCAACCAGGTCAGCTGTTTCCGAGTTTGCATTGCATTTGCGAATTAGGTACAACAGTTTATAAAGTTGAAAAGGGGGCGCGCAAGATGGATGATAACTGCATGGAACAAACATGGTTAGCTTGGGTTGAAGATGACATGAGAAAAAGAAGGTCAGAGACTTGAATGGATCCCGAAGGAACGACGCCCAAAGTGCATGCACGTCACGCTTGCAATCATATGCATCCTGAACGAGAAATGCGGCTGGAATCTGAAGCTTACCTGATTAGTTCTAGAACAGACCGCCCCGCTCGAGCCTAAAGCCACACTTTCCGTCTAATACAGGCGACCGTTCATACGTAAACTGTCCTAAGGGGAAAGTCGACTCAGTAAAAGCCTCAAACTGTGGTCAAAAAGGCAAGGGATCAGGCAAAGAGTTCGCGTTCTTCTCATCGCCTGCTGAGCAGACTATCGAAGTGAGCTGAGTATTACGAAGAATTCTCATCACGAAGGGAATGGAAAGGAACGCAAACGTACCTTTTGTTGAACGCACTCACAAAAAAAACATGGGAACTCATTGCAACGTTGCGTTCTGTTTGTGGGGGAAGCGGCGAATACTGACCGCACTGCTTAGTCATCACCCAATCAAGAAATAGACCTGCCCTCAACATGTCCCAGCCACCCATTCGACAACTATACAGCACCACGCCACTATTCCCACGGTCACCCAGTCTCCAAAGGTGGGCCCTGCTCGAATCTCCAACACCCCCACCGACGCTGAGAAGATGCAGATCTTCGTCAAGACCCTCACCGGGAAGACAATCACCCTCGAGGTGGAGTCTTCGGACACTATCGACAACGTCAAGGCAAAAATTCAGGACAAGGAGGGGTAAGCGTACATCTCACATCCACCAACCATACCCCCGATGACGATCACGTACGTATAGTATTCCCCCAGACCAACAACGTCTCATCTTTGCTGGTAAACAACTCGAGGACGGTCGTACCCTCAGCGACTACAACATCCAAAAAGAATCTACCCTTCATCTCGTTCTCCGGTGCGTCACCCGCTCGAGGTATGCTTTCTGGTTTCTGTGTATTGACAGGGTGTCTAGTCTCCGCGGCGGAATCATCGAGCCCTCGCTCAAGGTCCTTGCATCAAAGTACAACTGTGATAAGCAGATCTGCCGAAAGTGCTACGCACGTCTCCCACCGCGTGCAACCAATTGCCGCAAACGCGGTTGTGGCCACTCTTCACAGCTCCGCCCGTGCGTACACCTTTCCCTTTCCCGGCAGTACATGGTCATGCTCACCTATCGCAACAACAGCAAGAAGAAGTTGAAGTAGTCCACTCGCCGTCCTTCCGATGTTGCATGTGCGTGCACGCAGCGTGGAGATATGGAGTACCTACGAACAACCAAAGCACGAGGATCCTTGTACTTTATATCACACCTGATTCGCATATACAACTCATGATTTTTTTTACCTGCTTTCTGCGCAAGATACTCCACCGACCATCCACTCACGCAGGGTTGAATCGTTCGTTTTGATAGCGAGTAACCCGCATGTGGGAAGAAGAGGCTGCAATGGTCCGTCCCATGTCTCTCTCACAAATGAAACTGTCATCCCGTGTGCATGTAAAGCACCATCCGTTATTCCTCGTGCAGGGGGCTCAGTGCTTAACTTCCAAGCCGGGAAGGCCACCGATTGATTGCGAAAACAACTCTTATATCGTCGACGTGGTCGTCAGAGGCAAACCCATTAGCAGCAAAGCACACTAACACACACCCTTTACAGGTCTCGGGTCTGATCTTCGAGGTACGGATGCTCGTCGATTGTGGCTTAAACGATACATTCATGCCCAATCGCCGTGCGCATTCAAGTTTCAGCGTCGATGGGTTTTAATAACGTTCCCTAGACGACAAGTTTCAGGTGTGCATATACAATACCGCTCGAGAATGGGCGTCCCCACTTCTCGCACTTCTGCCCATGCTGTGAGCGTCAACATATACGTACCGCCAGGCCGAGTTGAGGACGCCCCATCCCTGCAATCGGCCACCAGTCCCCGGTGTCAGGTGAAAGCCCTCGGAACTGGAAAACTTGACACGCCATCCATTTTTCCCAAGCACTACGCTCGGTGTTCACTTTGCGCTGCTCGACCATCCACGCACGTTACCAATACCCCTCCCAAAACGCTTTCGAAGCACGTTGGTATCCAGTAAAGAGGCACTCTGGACCCGCCATTCTAACCAACCTGGGATGCACTCTGACACTACTCCAAACTGCGTCGACGGCTACAACCGGGGGCCTCTGTTCTCCTGTTACCCTGCCCTCACCGTCGCCATGCACATACACGGTGACTCGTCGTCCTGGCCAGCTGATCCGTCACCTCCACATCTGCACAGGACAGGGTTGGGATGTGAGCGACGACTCGTTCATGTACAGTCCGAGAGACGCAAACGTCGTCATTCACACTATATTTCTGGCTCAAACTCGCATGTTTATGAGGGTCGCCATTGCACTCATAGATATATAAAAGAGCCTGAGTATGCCGTCCAGGCGTCCAGTTCGCATACCACACACAATAACCGAAATGAAGCCACCCTCGGCCAAGATACAACAAACACACCCACAATCAAGGCGTATACACATGTTCAGGCGCAAAAACATTAAAAGAGTGGACAAGCCATCAGCACATACTAAAAGGCGTCACTGGATGACGGCAAGGACAGCGTCATGGAAACAAACATGAAAAAAAAAAACGCCAAAACTAGTGTCGGGGTTACAATCCCACACCACAACCCTCCATTACCATGTAAAGAACAGGGTCAATGATATGAAATAGAGCGGAAATGACACATTCTGTCCAAGCGTTCAGAGAAGACAAGGTCCGATCACAAAGTACGTGCAATGATAGGTAATCAGCCTAGTGTAAAATGTCATCAAACACCGTAGCCAACAATGCCAGAAACCAAGGAAGAAAATGGTATACGATATGAAACCCTAGCACAGTCCAGCCAAAAAAAGAGCGTTTGCCCAGACGTTGGGTTTTTGCAGGTATTTAGAAGACCATAGCGGCTCCGGCAACTGCTGAAAGAACGAGCGCCGCAGCAGGGGCCACGCCAACCAACTTGAAGGAAGCAGCACCA
Organism: Lanmaoa pseudosensibilis; assembly: GCA_038092875.1. Lineage (NCBI taxonomy): Eukaryota > Fungi > Basidiomycota > Agaricomycetes > Boletales > Boletaceae > Lanmaoa > Lanmaoa pseudosensibilis. The sequence continues at coordinate 36,857 of JBBPRF010000190.1, forward strand.
GACGAGCTGAAGGTCGAGGGGGTGGAAGAAGCTGTGGAGGAGCTTGCTGAGGAGACCGCAGGCACAGACGAGACCGCCGAAACAGGACTCGTGGCAGTCGCCGAAGGAGTAGACAGGGTTTCCGAGGCGCTAAATAACAGTCAGCAAGACAATCACTTTTCGGCAAACAATGACCTACGTGGAAGCAGCCGTAGTAGCAGCCGTAGATGCTGCGGTGGTTGAGGCGCTGCTCGCGGCACCAATGGAGAAGTCACCGCTCTGAGAGTAAACCGTGTTGATGTTGCTAAGAGAATGGCGTCACATCAATACCGAAACAGGAATCCAAATATGGAAAGTCGCACTTGGTGGCAATGGCTTCGATAGTGTAACCATCCCTGGAAGAAGACCCGCCAGTCAGCCACCGAGAACACAGTATTACAGTGGAGGAGATACAACGTACTCGACTGGGACCTGAGGAAGTTGGATGGTGAGTTGTCCGAGAGAGGTCTGCACGTTGTTTGCGACGGCAAAGGTGTTGTGGAAAGCCGTGTTGACCAACTCAATGGAGAAGTAGCTAGGATCCGTGGTGGAGGCCGTCCACGAGATCGTCACTGTACCTCCAGTCGTCGCGCCCGTAAGGGGGTTGATGGTCAAAGCCGAGACAAGGGGAAGAGCGAGCGCGAGCGTGCTAGAGCAACAAGCTGAAGGCGACCATGAGGAAACATAGTGAAGAGAGCATACCTGAGCTTAGCGAACATGTTGAATCGTAAGAAAGAGATGAGCACGACGGCCAAGAGAGAAGAGAGGGATGGACGTGAAGGGAACTGTGAGAGTTGGAAAGCAGAAATTTAGAGCGGATGGCTTTTTATTCCAACGAAAAACCTGAAATTCCCACGCCGTTTCTGGTGCGATGCCGGCACACGGGCTGCTTCGAAACTCTTTCTCAGACTGGCGAGGCATCGGCATTTCAGTTCTATGTCCACCACCCGTACGTATTCTACTCTATGTACTGGCCGTATTACGAACAAGAAGTCATATACATCACGCCCCTGGAGACCAGGAGTCATCCGCCGTGTGGTACAAGGACGTTGGCCAAGGGTCTTCCTCGACACCAATTATAGTAAAACGGGCTAATAGATCTGCGTGGGAAGAAACGTCATCCGTCAGGCGGACACGTACGAATCCTGACCGACTCACCTCGTCAAACGGTCGGGTGTCGTTGAAACAACTCTCCCAAACTTCATTCACCGCGCGCGCTGCCGTCGCTTCATCCGGACACTTTGGGTTCGCTCGGACAGACAAAATCGCCCTCCGACGGACACATGCCTGTGTAACCCATCCAAAAATGTAACGGTCGAGGGGGCACGGATCAAAAGATGGAAAAGGAGGCGTCAAAGACGGATATAGCGAGCATGGGAGACGCTACCTGGTGTTGCTTAGTGAAGGACACGTGCCCCCGGCTGAGTTCACGCATGTACCTGCAGTCCCCACTCAGACTGTTCGCGCGGATCTTTGCAGCACATAGTCGGGTCAACAACGAAAACGAGGCCAGAAAAAAAAAACGGTTCCACGAACTCACTTCGCTACAGGCGTGATGTCGCAAGTTGTGCCAGTCAATGTTAAACTTGCAGTGATCATACATGTGTATGAGCTCGTGTGTCAGGGTATCCTCAATGTGGCGCTTGCTGCCGGGATGGTTTTGGCATAGCACGATCGCACCCGCAGGATGAAACCCTCCCGAACGCGTAAGATCGCATGGGGCACACATAATATTCTCAGGTGGTACAGCGCAGCCGGAAAGACGGAGGTGCTTGAGCATAAACACCACCGACGGACCTGAGTGGAGTGAGTCGCATTGAGTCATATCCACCAGCGAAGTAAACGCCGATTCGCAAGCAAAAAAAAACATGAGTACGAGCACGAGGAAACAACGAGAAAGGCGGACTGTAATTCATCAACTCGGTCTTCCATTTTTCGCAACGAACGTGTTGCTCGTCCTCGAAGCCGCGTTGGCGTTCCTCAGGAGTGATGCCAATGCCAGTCAATACGGCGGCCTTCTTGAGCCACCTGCGAAATGCGGCCGAGTTGTCCGGGTCCGCGGGTGTGGAAGAAGAGGAGGAACTGCGTTCCATCGTACTAAGTCGGACCTTTGTAGTGGACAAGCCCTTAAATAGGAAAATGACGGTACCTTGTTGCCATACTTTGTATCATGTATGATTAGGTGCACAAATCGATTCCCCCCCTGAAGCCGAGTACAATAGACCGAAAAACAGCCAAACCGCTCAACCCCTCTGGACAATCTCCCAACCATGCGACACCCTCCATAATACGTCCCTCACATACCGACTAAACGTGCTCTCCTCCGTCCCCACCACCGCCCACGCCCCACCCATCACCAACGCATCCACGATCGGGGCTAGGTACCCCGCCAAACGCACCCCATCATACCCATTCCGCAATCCCTCGAGATGTGCCGTCTCTGCTTCGAATGACCTGAGGGTAAACGTGCATGGAAATGCACGTATCAAGGGAGCAAGTAGCGGATTGTCAAGGCCGTCTGGTGCATCCGTCGCGATGAACAGGGGCACGTTGAGACGACGGAGGCTGGGTGTTGTGTGAAGCCGGTTGCGGCAGGAGAGCTTGGGGGAGGAGATGTCGGGCAAAGGTGGGAGTGGGGGATGAGGTACCCGCAGACTGGGCATGTCTAGGGGTATCTCTGGTGGCCCTATTTCGTCCATACCCATATCCTCATCCTGCTCCTGGCCATTGTCGTTGTGCCCGTCGTAGCCATCTGTCGCCATCACCTTCGAGAGAATGTTCCTCTCGAGCCCTAACGCCGTCTGCGGATCCAGTCCCAGAACATCACGAACCAGTTTCCACCAAACGAGCCTCACATTCCTCCGTGCCCCCTTTTGAAACCGACCATCCCCCACACGCACATGTGCACCCACATATGTTCCCCCGAGCACATCCCCAATCCTCTCCGCAGCCAACGTCAACGCCGCATTCCCAAACACCATGTGCCGCCTCACCTCTCCCCGTAACCTTCGGTTCTCCGCCTGCCGGAGGCGGAGTCGCGAGGAGCCAAAGAGCGTCCCGAGTTGGATGAGACGCTGCGGCGCGGCAGCGAGCGTGTCGATGGAAATAGTGCGGATGTACTTGTCGCCCTCCCGCGCAGGCGCAAGCGTGTCCACGAACTGGTACTCGTACGGCTCAGTGTCAGGGAGGAAGAGCGTCTCGTTGGCACGAACCCCCAACCACTCTTCCATCCACGCCGCAGTACCATTCGACGTGCGCACGAGTGCCTGCTGGGCCGCGATTGGCGCCAAATCCACCAGCCACGCCCACGGGACGAGCGTATATGCCATGTAATCTACACATTCATCCGGCAGTGGTACGTCCGCTGGGATGTGTGCACAATGAATTCGTCCTTGTCGCTTATCACTCAGCCGGAGCATCCGTGCGAGCGTGCTCGAGCGAACGTAGCGTAGTGTTTTGGGGCCGAGACGGGCGGGTGGGACGAGGAGGGTGCGGTTGAGGAGATGAGCGAGTGTAAGGGCATTTTCGAGGGAAATCCGTTGGTTGTGGAGGCCGCTGTGGGGTAGGTAGGCGAGGTAAGTGTTGGTGGGGTCCGCGCGGAGGATATTGAGACGTGTGTCGGGTTCGTCGAAGGTGTCGAAGGTGATGTCGGGTTGGCGTGATGTACTTGGATCCACAGGCTGGGATGGCACGTGGTGCGCGGTGAGAGGCACGTCAGGCTCTTCCGAAGTGGTGCGCTGGGACGCGTCGACTATATAAGACCGAATCAGCGAGACCAAGAGAATACGTACAGACGGGGATCGATGGCCGTACCTCGTCGTGAATAGCCAATATGCACACGCAAAACAGATGAGCACCCCGCACGCCAGCAGTGCCACGAGTATCGCCAGACGACGCGTACGGCGGTACGGTACATGAAGGTACCCGCCCGAGGCTGGATCTGAGGAATGGCGCAGGTTGGGCCCGGGACGGGAACTGCGCGGTGGACGCATGCGGTATGCGCCCTTCTCGTCTGATACAGAGGGCGACTGGAAGGCATACCTCGATTTGTTGGACATCACGGACAACTTCGTTTGTTCTAGAAGTAGTGGCACGTGGTTAAGTGTTTGTTTGCGTCTGTTGAATTCTAAAGGCTTTCGACCCAATATGGTAACTTCATCAACAACTACTGACACGCTTAACCCCCATTGAAGGTGAGTGGAATGCAGTATGTTGGTTCCTTTTCTGGTCAATAAAATCAATAAACCGCTCATTTTACCTTCATTCAGAAGTCTTGACAGCCTGGAACATCTATAGACCGATAATCGTACGCGATTTTGGGATTATAGATGACCCACCCTGTCGAACACGGTCGGAGAACAGTTCAGTTCAGCGCGATAAGGAATAGGGATATGCCCATGCCAAGTGCGGTTTCTCCTTTCACAATGTGACCATTTGAGACACTTCATTGCTAATTGGGTAAATGTCGCTTTCGCCTTGGGTCACCGGCTCTCCATTCCGGATAATTTGTTGGTCAATTTAGTCATCCGGGGAACGGTGTACTGGATATTTTCTCTATTGCGTCCCCCCTTTGACCGGAATTTAGCGGGTTTCATCCAGGATGTGTTCTCTTATAGGAAGGAATACGGCGATGATTGCGCATTGCATAATCTTCTGACGGTCATGCAGAGAGACGCAGAGACTGATCATCTAGGTTCGCAGGGGAGACTCGATTATTTCGAGAAGTTATTCAGAGCAGTTTTCGAACGCTTTTCCGTGTTCGGGATGGAGTAGCACTGACGCCCACTCACAGCCTGGTGTCTTTCCAGCATCAACATTTTTTCTTTGTCTTCTCAAATTGCATTATACGATGGTTTTGGAATAGGTGCTACGTTTTGGACACGCTCGATCTGCTTACCACCCAATCTGGAGAGCGTAGGAGGTGTATGTACACGTCCAACGCCAGATTGTTTCGACGGTACTGAGCCCTTTTGGTGGCAAGTGCACATCGGGTTCATGTCATGCACCTTGGGAACTGAGAGTAAGTCGCCGCCTCATGCCCACAAAAGCTTATCGTCTCCCTAATCTCTTCAGAGAAAGCTGCTCAGATAACCGGCTGCGCAACAACAGTTTCATGCTCAATCGAGTCC
>JBBPRF010000191.1:0-41902 GCA_038092875.1 Lanmaoa pseudosensibilis
CTGGCTCCTGAGAAACGAGTGCCATCTGTTTGCGATACTCCTGGATGTTGAACTCATTGATAGGTTTGCCATCAAGCAGAACCTGACCGGCTAGAGGGTCATAGAAACGCTCGATCAATTGAATACTGCAGGAATAATCAGAAAGGTTTTGAGTAGGATTTCAAAGGGACGTACGCCGTGCTTTTACCGCAGCCACTGGCCCCAACGAGAGCGACATATGTGCCGGGTTCGACCTTGAGCGAGAGATCCCGCAGCACGCGAACGCCGGGTCGTGTAGGGTATCGGAAATGCACATTCTCAAACCGGATCTGGCCCTGAACGTTCTCTCCCTCGAACGTTTTGCCAGCTGTAGACTCGGCGTCAATTTCGGGTGTGGAGTCAATTAACTTGACAATTGCAGCTCCGGCGCTGCGAGCTGAAGATATATCAGGCACAAAGGAGAAGATATTGCCTGCTTGTATCGCTCCAAATGTTGTGCTCTATGGGGGAGTGCTCAGCGCTTGAAACCAGTGGGGCGTAGGCAACGCACCATAAGAGATATGAAGAATGACAGTGTGCTCATTTCCAAGCGAGAGACGAGCGTTGAGCCATACCAAAAGATGAGGGCAATGATGTAGAAGGATATCGATTGCGAGAATGCATAGAGCAGATTACTCCAGATTGCAGTCCTGTTCGAGTCTCTGAGAGGCTCTTCCAGACTTTCGCTGTATAGTCTCAGACAGTCTGCCTCCCGAGTGAGAGATGCAACCGTGCGAATGGAAGCAGCAGCTTCGCAAGCTAGCTGAGCCGAATTCTCGTGGGCACCTTTGTTCCGCTGATCTTTCAGAACGACAACACGCTTCGTGGTGGCTCAGCAAATGAGGAGAGAACCCAGCACCAAACTCACCAAGCGAATATAACCGGTCGAGATAAGGAAAGGGATACAAGCTGCGTTGATATGACCAGTCGTCAGCAATACCACAGCAGACTGCAGAAGATCACAAACCCATGCCGACCAAGGCAGGCTTGTACGCGTAAATCAAGCCAACTATCGAGCCGCCAATTAGAGTGGTGATGGCCTGCACGATACTGGATGCCAGTCAAATAGGTCCAGTCAATGCAAAAACTGTACTCACGTTCCGAGGGTGACTCCAGCCAAACCACTGATCTTTTGTGGATTGTCACTCAGATTGGCGGTGAGAGAACCAGTCTACGAGAATGCAGTCAGGGTTGGCCAAATAAGCAGCCCGGAATCACGACGCACGCTATTCTCATCCTTGTCGAAATACTCGACTGTCGGCGGTGGTATGTGACATGTGACACGACGGGCAGGAGAAAGACTCACCATCTTGCCTAAGGATGGCCTTGAAAGTGAGAGAACGCAATTTAGATGTTAGAACAGCGGCCGAGGATGCGAAGAAATAATTCTGGAACATGATGGCAAACGCCGAGAGGATAGCAATAATGAAGAACCTAGGCCAGAATCAGACATTGCAACCTAACACGAATGACTTCTCTTACCATAGCGCGTTCCTGTTCCCATCGTATTGCCGAACAGAAGGGTCGAGCTGAGAGAAGCCAGAAATGGCTTGACCTAATGGAACATAAGTGCGCGGTCATGAGATGCGATCAGAGCAAGGGAACTTACCATAAACAATACCGAACGCTGGGTAGACCATTCCCGACACTGTTCAAAAATTCAGTTTCTCGTGAAACGGGTGTCTAAAGGGAGTAAACTCACTGATAGCGAACACCGAGCCGACAGCATATCTCCATAATCCCTCGCGATTGAGTAGTCCGATCCGCATGAAGAGGTAAAGCATGCTGTACTTGTCCTCGTCGACCTCTTTTTGTTTCCTGTCATCGTTCCTCTTCTGAGCGAGATCAGAGGCAATGGACTGAGTGGTGTCCTTGCGGACAAGCGGAACTTCCTCTTCCGCAGCTTTCTCCATGTCTACTTCAGCACTCACGGCCGCGATGCTATTGTTATCCGCTGTATCCTTCGCCTCTCGGAGTTTCTGGGCGCGGACAAGGCGCGAATAAGCACCGTTCTCGTCGGTCAGGAGTTCCATATGTGTGCCCTTCTCCAAAACTAGTCCGTCTCCCATGACATAAATGCAATCAGCGTCCTTGATTGTAGACAGTCGGTGAGCGATCGTGATCGTCGTGCGACCCGCAGCAGCCTTGTCCAACGCATCCTGCACGATTCCCTCGGACTGTGTGTCGAGAGCAGAGGTTGCTTCATCAAGAAGTAAAATTCGAGGATCAGAGACGATGGCTCGAGCAATCGCAATGCGCTGCTTCTGACCACCGGACAAGAGGAAACCACGTTCGCCAACCATGGTATCGTACCCGTTGGGTAGCTTGCTGATGAAACCATCTGCATTGGCTTTGATGCATGCCTCCTTGATGAGCTTGAACTTGTCTTCCTCCGGAATACTTTCGTAAGGAGTGTTGATCAAACCGTGTGCAACGTTGCCTCTGATGCTCGTCGCGAAAAGCGTAGGTTCCTGGGAGACAAGGCCAATCTGCGAGCGCAACCATTTGATGTTCAAGTCACGGAGATCGACACCGTCCAGTTTGACAGAGCCACTTAAAGGATCATAGAAACGTTCGATAAGGGAGATTATAGTTGATTTGCCGGAACCAGAAGCGCCGACCAAAGCTGCGGTCTCCCCCGCAGTGAAGGTGATATTGATCCCTTTGACGATAGGCACGTCCGGGCGAGAAGGATAATTGAACTTGACATCCTCGAGGGTAATCTCCCCTAGAACCTTGTCCGGTATGAGTCCACCGGGATCGGAGGAATCAATATCGGGAACGCGTTCGATGGTGGCGAATAGCTTTGCAGCCGCACCTCGACCATGTGTAATTGCTGTGTAGGAAATTGAGCGACGACATCAAGCCACAAGTAGGATGCCGACCTTGCATTTCGGGTGCCATCATGGCAAGGGAGAAAGAACCAATCAAGACGGCTAGGATCACATTTACGACCTGACCGGCGTTTGCTGTTGGGAGAAGTATCAGCCGGAAAAGCTGAGGATGGCGAGCCTTGGAGCTCACCGTAACCTTCGTTGATCAACGTTGTGCCAAACTGAAAAGCTGTAAGGGAGTTAGCAATGAAGTGAGATCAACGATGGGACACCGTACCGAGAGCATAGGCGGAGTATATGATAAAGAAAAACACACCCATACCAGCGCCATGATATGTGGCCGATTTAGCATCGACGACGAGGGCTGCTTGGATGTGTGCGTCGTAAAGACCGCTCAAGATCTTCTGGGTGCCGAAGGCGTGGGCGGTACGCACGGTCGAAATGACTTCCTCCGCGAGTGTACCAGCCTCGGCAACGTGATTGAGGCCAAGTCTGATGGGTATATGAAGAGGTAGAAGAGAAGAGAAGGAAAGAATACGGACTGCATGTACTTTGAGACGAACTTATTCATGATAACGCCAGTGATTGCGGTGCAAGGAAGGATGGAAGACGTTGCAAGGGCGAGTCTCCAGCAACGAGCATAGGCAAGGATGAAACCGGTAAAGAAAGCAGAGACAAAGCTGATGACGAGAGCGACCTTTTCAGACATGCCTTGCTGTACCAGATCTATGAGAGGGTGGGGATGAGAGTGGAATGGGAGGGTGGAGAGGGACGTACGGGTATCTGTCTGAATGCGAGTTGCGACCTCACCTGCGCCGACTGTGTCAAAGTAGGCGATATCCTGACGGAGTACGCCCTGGAGATACTTCTCACGAATGCGTTTAGCGTTTACTTCGCCAGTGTAGACCCAAATGACCATGTAGATGTATGTGCAGACTAACAGACCGATACCTGGGAGAGCATGAGACAGCAAGCGGAGGGAGGGAATGGGGACGTACCGATGCAAACCAGGTATAAGGCGTCTGAAGCTGCACTACTACGGAACTGTACTGCCGCTGACTCTAATTGTTGGAGAGCGGTGGCATTGTTGACGTTCTGGAAATATGCGATTTCTGCAGCACCAAAGACAACGAAATCCTGGGTGAGATTACCGAACAGAAGACTCATGAGGGGCTAATCGGAAGGGGTGAGGTGCTGAATGGGTGGATTGAAGGAATGGGGTACCTGAGCAGCGCCCGCTGCGACTGCGGCAATAATACCAATGGCATCGATGAAGAGCTCGAAGCGCGTGGAATAGCTAAGATGGATGAGCAAGTGGGAGGGAGAGAGAGGGAGAGACATTACCGGAAGAGCTGTGTAAACCCTACGGGAGTGATGTGTTCGACAGGAAGATTTGGGCCGACGTTGTCCGCAATGGGGACCTGCTTGTGGGAGTCGTCTGCCATGGGGGACGGGACAGGGAAGGAGGGCGGGGATGAAGGAGTACTTACTACTTAAATACATGCGTACCGGCTCAGGGTAGATGACGAGACGTTCGGTGCATCCTCCGGGTGCTTGTCATATGGATTAGTCACACTCCATAGGCATCAAGACTCACCGTTATCTCGAGGTGCTTCTTTGCCTTCCTTTATTACCGTCTTTAATGTATTTCTTCTTCCACCATCGAGGTTAACTTGAGCTTATTATGTAACATAGCGTAGATGGCCAAATGAGATCACTGATCACATCAACAACCCTGAGTCACTCGGCACATCGTATTCCCGTCGGCTACCTCAGGCTCCCTTGTTCGGAACTTTGCAGACTCGTACGTACCCAGCGCTGCTTCCAAGGCCGCCCATGAATGATTGACTGGACACTGGATAGCCACCTGCGTTTCCTCTACTGTTAGTTGTCCACTTATATGTGTCCTGACTCGTCCACCGTCCAGGTCGAGTAGCAATTCTAGTTGCCACGTGATCGCTATTTACCCGTCCGTCCCTGAAAAATGAAAACAATCCGAGTTTATTTCAGCTCGTTACCTTTCCAACGGGTGTCGCTCTTTCACCAATCCTTCATTCTCATCTACTTCTCCCTTCTCACTCGACAACATGCTCAAAGGACTCGGCAAGCTCACAAAGAAAACCTCTACCGCCACCCTTTCCGCCGGCACTGATGACCCACCCCGCTCGACGACTCCAACACCGGCAAACCCAGATGGCAAACCCACTTCTCGCACAGGTCTCTTGACCATTCGTGTCCTCTGGGCCGAAGGCCTTGCCCTCCCCGCAGCCACTCCTCTCCCTCCCGCCGTACAAGCCGCCTTGTCTACCCAACAAGCAAAGGCTGCCGCTTCCGTCTCTCCTTCCACCGTCATGCAGAAACGCCTTGCAAAACGTCACAGCGCCAAAGACAGCATTCAACGCACCCAGTGCTGGTGGCTTCCCTATCTCGTCATGGAGTTCGAAGTAAACCAGGTCTTGATTACTCCTTTGGGCGGTGACCTCGAGAAACCACTCTATATGTACCAAGCACAGTTGTAAGCATCCCACCTCCTTTCTACTACTTTCCATTCACGATGCCACCAGTGACGTGTCCCGCAACTCCGAAATATCTATTCAGTGTTACCTTCGTGCCGAGAAACCAAAAGTAGGCAACGATGGCTTAGCCGACGATATGGGCAACGACCTCTTCATGGGAGGCATCAAATTTACCCCCGACTTTGATAATGTCGGCACTGTCGGCCATGATCAGTGGTACGATCTCACAGGTGGAAATGGAAAGATTCAGATTGGCGTTGCATATCAGCCGAGCTCTGTGAGCGCTCCCTGAAACATATTACCCTCACAGAATATCCAACTACCTTTCAGGGTCAATCCTTGACCATCGATGATTTCGAACTTATCACCGTCATCGGAAAAGGAAGTTTTGGAAAGGTAGATCCATGTTTCAGATTATCCGTTCGTTTCACGTCGAACCTGTCTCGCTCCCAGGTCATGCAAGTCAGGAAGCGTGACACCATGCGGATATACGCTTTAAAGACCATCAGAAAAGCCCATATCGTTGACAGGAAAGAGATAACACACACACTAGCCGAACGGCTCGTCCTTGCCCGGGTCCACAATCCTTTCATTGTTCCTCTCAAGTTTAGCTTCCAGTCGGAACAAAAGCTGTATTTAGTCCTCGCGTGAGTGCACTATAATCCTTTCACACCAATATGAAACGTCATGCGTCAATTCAGCTTTGTCAACGGGGGAGAGTTGTTCCATCACCTGCAGCGTGAGCAACGTTTCAACGAAGAACGATCCCGTTTCTACAGTGCCGAGCTGCTTCTTGCCCTGGAGCATCTCCATGAACTTGATGTCGTATATCGGTGTGTCAACCGTGCTCACCGTTTGATATCATGCTAAGAGTTCCCACAGTGACTTGAAACCGGAGAACATTCTTTTGGACTACACTGGTCATATTGCTCTCTGTGACTTTGGTCTCTGCAAGCTGAACATGAAAGATTCCGACACAACCAACACCTTTTGCGGCACGCCTGAGTACCTTGCACCCGAGATTCTCAACGGACAGGGATATAGTTGAGATTCCCCAACACTCATCCCCCTTGTCTTTGATCATGACACCCACTTTCATAGACAAGGTGATCGATTGGTGGACTCTTGGCGTTCTGCTTTACGAGATGCTTTCAGGGCTTCCTCCCTTCTATGATGGTGCGCAGATAGTCTTGCTAGCTCTGAGATGGAACTGAATCGCTCACATCGACTCATGCAGAGGTAACCGACAAGATGTATCACAAGATCCTCACGGACCCCTTGGTCTTTGGACCTGAAATGGGTTCGGAAGCCAGGAGCATCTTAACGAGCCTTCTTGATCGTGACCCGACACGACGTCTCGGTGTCAATGGTGCGGAGGAGATCAAGAAACACCCCTTCTTCGAGAAGCACATTGATTTCAAAAAGCTTTTGCAAAAGAAGATCCAACCCCCCTTCAAACCTAGTGTTTCCAGTCCAGTGGTAAGCTCTTTTACCAAGGTGCCGCGGAACGATATGATGTCGAGGGACCGACGATCTGTTCTTTTCTGCACAGGATGTGTCAAACTTTGATACCGTATTTACCACAGAAGCACCCATCGATAGTTATGTTGACGGCTCACAGTTGTCTTCGACGGTTCAAGCGCAATTCGCCGGTACGATGCTGTCATACCTGCACCAGTTTTGACCAAGTCTGACGAATCGTATAGGATTCTCGTATGACGGTTCCGGCAACGTCCCAATCAGCAATGCATAAGTATACACCCTCCTTATACCATCTCGGAAACAATAGCATCATACCCTTGGCATATAGCAAGATCTCCTGTCTTTCTCGATATAACTGGATGTAGATAAATGAAAATGTTACTTGGCAATTGAGTTATTTTGATACCTTATCAAAGGAGAGCGAGAGAATCGAAGTTCGCCAACTTTTCCCAGGTGTTTATTCCGTCGGGCTCCCAGAAGGGTAATGCAAAAGGATCCTCGATGCGTAAGTAAAAAGTATTGACAAGAGGGAGATTCGAACTCCCGCCTCCATTCGGAGATGAGAAACCCGCCATAGCAGGCAAGCTTTGGAAAGCTTGAGTCACACGCCTTGGACCGCTCGGCCATCTTGCCAGTTGTCTTTGATACAAGAGGGAATGCCTGTGAGACGGTGTGGATGACTAATCATTCGCCTTGATTGAAGCCTTCCTTCTCACTATGTATCTTGGACGATGGCCACTGCCACACATATCATCCGTTCCCACTACGATCCTGCAGACCGTGAAAAGCTCGAACGCGAGACTGGCCAACGAATCAACGACCAATCTGATCCATGGCAAACCGAATCCTCGTTTTCTGCACAGCGTCGCATCCGCGCAGCGCCTACCTTTGTCCCCGCAACCATCTCCTATGACGAGTGGGGAGTCCCATTGCATGCACCATCGCCCACAGCTGCATCGGCCTCAGAAAGGCCAGATCAGCCCTCTACCTCGACTGCAGAATGGTACAGATCTCTGACCACGGCGTCTTTCTCGCGCGAGGCCCCGGTCCCTCCACCGCGGCCCTCCAGCACACCCATACCCAGACCAAGCCCCCAGGACTCGAGACCACCCCGGAAATCCCACCAAGAAGAGGGCCTCACAAAGAACGATTGGTTCATCAGCAGGGCGTTGCGCTCGGAGCCGTCGACCAAGCCGAACTCCCCAGCGCCGTCCTTGGCGGACTTGCTCGCGCGTGATCCTCCGCCGCTGCCTTCAGAGGGACGCTATATCCCCCCTGTCTGGCTGCATATCGGACCGTCGAACAGAGGGTTTGGCATGTTGCAGCGGAGCGGGTGGAATGAAGGCGAGGGACTGGGTGCGCATGTCATACGGGCGGTCGCCCGCGCGGGGGAGGTTATAGACCTCACTCGATCGGATTCGGAGGCATCTGAAGATGCGCTCGAGGACTATGACGTCATCCAAGGATCGGTGCACACCCAGGCTCCTGGGGAAGCATCTGCGTCTCATATGCAGAGGTCGTTGCTCACCCCTTTGCCAACCATCCTAAAGGCAGATCGTTTGGGTATTGGTCTGAAAGCGAAAACAAAAGGCCCTTATAAGGAGTCCAAAAAACGTGTTACCCACAGCGCGGCTGCTCTGGCTGCTCATATCAGGTCTGCGGAGGAAATGCGTAGGAAGAAGGCAGTATTTGGGAAAGGGAGGCGGGGTTTTGCCAAAGTCCACAAAAGAGAGGAGGACAGGCGGAAAACAATGTTAGCATACCTTAACGAGTGAAGGTCACTCCAGACGCGAGTTCAAGTTGCATCCAGCTTCATATTGACAATATTGATAAATACACACGAACAGTATTCGATACACGGGACAATTGTAGATGTAAATAAGCAAGATCGTAAGAGTCGTAGTCATGAGTTATGGCGTCGGAGAGAATAATGTACATCGCTAAAGATATGAAGGAACGTGCACCTTCCATCGTCTAGGTATGTGACTGCTACAGAGTTCGATCAGTAGGCGGATGACAGTAGTCACTTGGCAAGTATCACGGAAGGACAGGCTCTCCCCAAACGCCCTTAGCTGGGTCGCAGCAAACATCACGGACGTAGGTCCTGAGCCATTGTACCATCTCCTTGTTGATTTGGTGACAATGTGTCACGTCAATCGATGTCAACCGATGAGGACCAGGGACTGGGCTGCAACGACCCGCAGTAAGGGCGTGAACGTGCGCAGAAGCTGACGCGCTTGATATAGCACGTAGTGCTGTCGTGGAGGTAGGTGATCGCTGCGGAGACTTGCCGGAAAGGCGAGATTCCACCAAGCTGCGTAGCGAGTCCCATTCCAAGCTTGTGCATCCATCGAGGCTCAAGTGCTCCAATTTAGGGCAGATCCAAGGATGCGAAACGGGTGGGGCGGACAAGCTCTACATCGCTCACTTAGTTGATTGGAATCCAGGATAGTGAGGGCATACCTTGAGAAGGAAACTCGACACATCCTCAATGTCAATCAACTCGAGTGTCGTGAGTGACATCAGTCGCTTCAACAAGGTCACGAACTTGGATTCGTTGAAAAAACTGGATTCGATGCGCAAGTGACGGAGAGGAAGCGATGTGAGGGATTGTTGTCTGAGATATTCGAGGATGGGCGTCAAGTTGTCGAGATAACAAAACTCGAGTGATTCTAGTGCCGGGAACGATATTTGACTCAGAAACATCCGGACGCGCATGTTTCCGGAATAATAGAAAGAAGCCTTGACGAGTCGAGGTAGCTTTACAACCTTGTTGGACATGAACTCCGGTTCCGAATGCACAGAAGCCTCGGGATCGGCATCCGACATGTTACGAAGAGCAAGTTCTTCGAGGTGGGGGCAACCCCGGAGCATCTCGAGGAGTTTGTCTACAGAAGGGGAGAAACCGTTCCAGTATCCGCCTAATTGTAGGACCCGCAACCCAGACACAACCCTTCTATCCCAGCCAAAATTGAACGAGGTGAATGAACACGAGCGAAGACGCGGGGTGTGGCCATTGAAAAGTGGAAGACAAGGTGAAGAGCAGTGGTCCTCTTGCATGGAATGGAAGATACATATCGACAATGTTTCCAGAAGAGGTGCGTCTTCTTTACAGCGCACAAGTGCAGCACGCGCCTGGGGTCTATTGGGTACGCTGAGGCGGAAAGACCTTGCACGCCAAAGGGCAGGACGAAGCAGATCCATCGCGCGAATGATGTTCTCCATTACGCCTGACGCATTTTCTGCGCGAGGAGGGAAGTTGACAGTGATGTCGAGAGGGACAGATTTGGACAGAGCCAACTTCCGACGTGCCTTTTGAAGTGAATCATGAGGGCTGATGCAGATGGTTGCCCATAGCTCTGGAGAGTTGATGACCACGTCTCTCCAGTAGCGACATACGAGCATCAAACTAGATACCAGCAACGAATCTTGATCGCCGGATTGGCAAACACCAATGACGAATATCGAGGAGAGAAGTTCTTCGGGAAGTCGGTAGATAGGGGACTGTGAACGGACTGCTTGTTCGAGATGCGACTCGAGTTCTTGACGTTGACTCAGTAGGGAAGCCATCTGGGTGTCCAATGAGTCGAGTGCTTCCCGAAGGTGCGAAATTGACACCCGGGAGTTGCAAGACATTGCAATGCCGCCGATGGTGTTCTGGCGGGACAGTGAACTGTTTGGAGGGCCAGGACGGGTGAAGGAGGAGGGATCGACTGAGCCAGAGAGCGGGGAGACGAAGATGGGTCTGGAGACGAAGTGGACGTCTTCGTAGGGTGGCGGTGGGGAGGAGGGGGAGCTAGAAGCAGATGAGACAGCACTGGACGACCGAGATGTAAATGGAGGGACGTCTGCAAGTTTTGAGCCATGACGGTGCGTAGGAAGGACACTATCGTCACGAATAGGACGAAACATGGAAGGGCACTGCATGGTGACGCGGAAGAAGGATGATCGATGAGGTGACTAAACGCAGACGTAGCGCATATAAGTAAAGCAGAGGGAGCACGCGGGTCGTTTAAATAATCGTGTTGTCGTAGGGCGTGCAGAGCGGCTGTCAAGCCGAAGATGGGGATGAATCAGACGGAGTCTGTCCGTTGAGTATGAAAAGAGAAGGACAAGAACAAGGGAAAGGGACGAGACAAACCTGCTGATTTGGTGGACATGCTCTGGGACGAGATGAGAATCCGGTGGGTGCTTGTTCTGTATATGAATGACATGGCACGGATAAGAATGTACCTGCGAAATATGATATCAGTGGTGTTCAAGGAGGAGCACGAGGCCCGGCGCATGTTAGGATGTGTTACCCCAGGAGGCGATTTGGGCAACAACGTGTAACGGCAAAATAGCATCTCGAACACGAGGAGCGACAACGAGGCAGCAAAGTCGTCCGTTTAATTCCCACGCAAGACACATCTACTCTACCCGCGGCCACATCTCATTCACCCACCACTCCATGATCAATCCAGCCCCGCTGCCGAGACACAAACCCGTAATAGAAGAACTGACAAAGTACCTGACATAACACATCAGTACCCCTCAAACGTGTGAATCACCAACACGTACAATTAGATCAAGAAAGATAGTCATTGCGCTTCCTACAAGGTCCATTAGCACATTGCGCCTCGTCGTACACCAAGCCTAGACCGCACCAGCAAGCCAGCTTGCATTCCTTATTAAGTAGTTGCGCTCCATCGATACAACAACGATTGACAATGCATACGTCCCATTCCCAAGGATCGCAAACAAAAAGAGGCCCGGCGCAAGCCCTTCGCATCTAGTCTTCGTGTTTTTAACTGTCATCCGTCAATAGCTGTCTCCCTTCTCAATGCCGTACTCACATATCTGCGGCACCCGAGCCCCGACTAGAGCACGTTCAGCATGCATTCGCGACCGCGCCAACTCCAGACTCACGGTATAACAAAGCGCTCATCCATCCAATCACCTGGATGTTCCACTCGAGTGGTGTGTCCGGCGGAAGAGCAGGAGAATCTTCTTCACCCTGTATTCGCTCGCTGATCAGATACGCAACAACTCCGGTGGCCATGACAAATGCCACGGCCGCAGCGTACTGCACAAACACCCTTATTACAGAGGTTGAGCGAGCCTCTGACCCATGCACCAGGGCATTATCACCAACCAAGCAGGACTGCTCTGTCGGACCATCCTCCTCCGCTCGCAGGGGATTTCCCCTAAAGCGCTGCCTCCATCGGTAGTAATATACCTGGAAAAGCAACGTGGTATCACAAAGTGTATACTGCCAAAAGATTTATTAGATAGACTTCAGGAAATCCATAATCCATGAACATTTACATAAACACCCAGAATGATCATGGTAGGCAGCAAGTGTGCTAAAGCAGCACCGCATAGGTTGCATATATCACCCAGCAGCCATGTGTAGACAAAGAGAAGAGATAAGCCCTCTCCACTTTGCAGTTGATAATTTTCTATAATTTGAGGTGAGTATACAATGATCCTGCGATTGCGTGTTAATGCCGTAGCCGAGTCTAACCACATACGGAAATACGCACCAGCATGCAATCGATATCCAGCCAAGCTGTGATTGAACTATTAACTAGAGCTTGAACCCGCTGCATGAGAATACAGACCACACTGCTTGCTACATCACCCTGAGGGAACATCTTTGGTGGGAGATGGAAAGATTTGATATGCTCAAAAGAGCGCCGAGCGCTCGGGAAAATAAGTACTCACGTGACCGGTGAACATATTACTACTGTCTGTTACCGTAGACTACTGCTCGTAACGGGCAGCTCGAAAGTCTATTCATCTTCCTCATGAACAGCCAAGAGGCATTTCGAAGGTTCGCGCAGCAAGTCCAGCGGGCAGGTGGTCAAGGTAGTGGGGGTTTCCCTGGCGGGCCTGGTCGATTTTTTGCTGGAGGAGGTTTGCTTGCTGCCCTCATTGGTGGTGGATTGCTCCTCAATGCCAGTTTGTTCAATGGTGCGTCGTTTCGCTCGTCTTGATCCCTCAGAGAATCATTCTGAAATTGTTCAAAGTTGACGGTGGTCACCGTGCCATCAAGTATACGCGGTAAGAGCGACGAGCTAACGTGGAAACTGGTTCACTCATCCTGTCTTGTTTAGTCTACACGGTGTAAAAGATGAAGTTTACAACGAAGGAACGCATCTCATGGTGTGTATGCTACACCCTATTGCACTCCGCGTCCATTCAGTAGTTTCAGGTACCTTGGTTCGAGACACCAATCGTTTTTGACATCCGTGCCAAGCCCCGGAGTGTTGCAAGTTTGACTGGGACGAAAGGTCCGTTTCTCGTATTCGTGACGACCATTTCCCTGAAGCACATCAGATTTGCAAATGGTGAATATCACTTGCAGAGTGTTGTCAAGACCATCCACCCCTGCGCTACCCAAAATTTACCGTGAACTTGGCAAAGACTATGACGAGCGTGTGCTACCTTCCATCGTCAACGAAGTCCTCAAAAGTGTGGTCGCCCAATTCAATGCTAGCCAGCTCATTACTCAACGTGAAATGGTCAATGATGCGTAGAAACTTTAATGGAGAGATTCGCTAACCGTGCCATGTTAGGTCTCGCGATTGATCCGCGAGAATCTTACAACTCGAGCTCTGCGATTCAACGTTGTGCTGGACGACGTCTCCATTACGCATGTCGCCTTCTCCCCTGAATTTACACATGCCGTTGAAGCAAAACAAGTCAGTTTGCTCTGATGATCTGCCGAAGTTATGTCTGATTACGATCTGTCTTACCAAGGTTGCACAACAAACAGCACTCCGAGCCGCGTTCTTGGTCGACCAAGCCATACAGGAAAAACAAGCGAGTTGCAACACTCTTGACCGTCGATTCTGTGCTTACTGACTCTCAACAGTCTATTATTGTTCGTGCGCAGGGTGAAGCACGCAGTGCAGAGCTAATCGGCGAAGCGATGCGGGCAAACAAAGGTTTCCTTGAGCTTCGGCGTCTGGAGGCCGCTCGTGATATTGCGAACGTTCTGGCTACATCCGGGAACCGCGTCATGCTTGATGCTCAAAGTTTGCTATTAAATGGTACGTTTTCGATCTGAGAATGATACATATATTTCCGACTGATCGTTTGATAGTCACTGGGGAGGACACAAAGGAGCTCTTGCGAGTAAAGAAGTAAAATCTTTTTGTTGTCCCATCCTGATACTATAATAAATGCATCATCCATGGCATTGCATGGCATCCTCCCAGCGGGAGGACTCGGGTTCCCCTTTCCTGTTAAGGCATTGCGTCTGGCGATATCGGTTCGCGATCACGTGTTCTCTTCCCTGATCCTTTATTATCGCGTGCGCCTCGAATTGCATCTTGTCTTCTTCGCAGGTAGTCGGGATGCCGCCTAGGTCTAGACTGAGACGTTCAAGATCCACGCTTGATGAATCGACACCAGAGCATGAACCTCAGAGCGAGGGGAGTCAGACAGATCCCAGGATTGGGATGAATGCAAAACGCGTCAGATGGGATAGCCCATCAGATTCGCAGGACGAGCGTGATCCGTCAAACTCAGATTCCTCTGGGCCAGTGAAGGTAGCGTCGTAATTCCCGCTATCCACCCTCCTATTTATTTGACCACCTTGTAGATTCGTTTGAGCATATTCTGTCAGCAGTGAGTTGAGCGTGTTTTATTGTGTCGTGTCTCATGTTTGTGCCAGTGGTCGTGTCGGCTGTGCGTACTACGATCCCGTCAAATGTGTCGTATACGTGCTCGAAGACACTCGAGAAGGCGTCCATTATGACCTGACAAAAATGAGTTGGTGGTGTTGAATTTGCATCTCGGGGTTAAAATTTGACCCCCTCACAGTCTTGGAACATTCGGACCCAGGTTTGATACTGACTAGCTCAAAGGCAGATGATTCTTTCATTGCAGTATTGCAAAACCACGGTGGGTCCGTTTGCCCGGGACGCATACAGGGACGTTTATCATGATTTTGAGTAGCGGAAGTTTCTGGCAGTGTTTTCCAGATCAGACCTCACAAAGAATTTGTTCCTAGCAAGGGTCGGAACAGGTTGTTATCATTGAACCTGCTCGCTCGCTTCGACTGTGACTTGAATTCCAACCAAGGGGATGAATCCGACATTTCTTTGGCCATCGGAATAAGGAATGCATACGATTTTATGGTTAAAAGAAGAGAAGCCACCGGAGATCCTGCGATGGAACGGTGGAACGCTGCCGTACGCTTGGCAAATTTCGCTTCATTGGAGTCAGCACCTCTTTGTGTGAGTCGTGTAACAAACAGCATGGATCAGGAAATGATATTGTGTATAGATATCTTCCGTAGGGGCACTTCTCGACTTCCTTACTCGCGAACGAGCAACAGGGGAGCTGGGTGATGTTGATGAAACAATGGAAGTAGATATCTGTGGTATCGAGGTCTTGGCGCTGTAAGCGACTTTCTTCGTGCTGTTTCATCTTGCTCAAAATCTGTTAGCGACCAGGTGATGCACGTCAATGCAGATACTCTTTGGTGAGCTCATTCGATTTACATTATGATTTTATGCAAACATCGTTGATTCTCTACTGTAACAGCTCCTTGCAGATATTTGAGAGCGAAAACCATGCTACCATTCACTCCGACCAAACGAAAGAAGGATTATCGCTATTTGGTCTACCCTTACTTCCCATCACTATCCTCTCACTCACTTGACTTGGTCTTAGGCATATTGAACACTACCCGGACTGCGTTAGGTCGCTCGCTGCTTCGCACGTGGTTTATACGTCCATCATTGTCACTCCAAGTACTTGAAGCACGACACGACGCAGTGGAGTGCTTCTTGCGTGCAGAGAACTTGCCGGTGGTCGGCGCGTTACAGAGTCAGCTGAAAGGTATCGCGAACATCCCCAGGACATTGGGGGTGTTAAGATCCGGGAAAGGAATGATCTCTGATTGGCAAGCATTAGTAAAGGTTCGTCCCTTCCGTCCCTCTCGGGATACCGACTTACTGTGAGCTGCTCCTAGTTTACCTATCACTCTGCAATGATTCGTGACGCACTGGCGGAGTTACACCAAAATAGGCATGTCGATATTGTGGTTAGAGTGAGTATTCGTCACGGCCAGCATTACCTCGTAGATTCTGAAAATTTGCAGCTCATGCAGGTGCTAGACGTGGCTTCTTTCAAGGAGGTTGGCAATATGGTCAACAATACCGTTAGATGTTTTCTTTTTGTTGGATTACGGTTCGGATCCTTACTTCGATGTTAATAGATCGATTGGGAAGAGTCAGCTGAAGTAGCTCGGGTGTGCGTCCGGTCACACGTGGACGAAGAACTAGACAAACGAAAACATGTTTACCGAGGGATTGATTCTGTCCTGGTCAGTTGACCTAACACTGCTCATATCTGACAATAAACATTGAAGGGGAGCAGTCAAAAGTAGCCGAGCAAATATCTCAAATTGTTCCCGTGGATTATGCCGACTCTTTGAATGTCGTGTATTTTCCTCAGCTTGGTTTGTATATCTGCCACTTTGTCGTGTAGTCGATGTTACGAGCATCTTTCGGAAGGCTTTCTTATCACTGTACCGATGCGTGAGGAGTGGGAGACTGAGACGGGAATCAAAGTGTTGGATGGGTGGAATTTCCAGGTGAATGCAGTCGAGATTTTTTGTCCAAAAATAACTCATTCGCTACTCCAGTTCTCCTCGGAGTGAGTCTTCGGACTCCTGTCATTTTCGTTAACGGTCTCAATCGCCCGCAGGTTCCATGTTTACTTCAAGTCAAAGGAGATGCAGGGTAAAAAATCCCAAGGTGCTTGAAAACGATTCTGATGGCTCTTCGCAGACATGGACAATCACATCGGAGACCTACACCCCGCGATAGTTGGTATGGATCGTTTCCTCTACAGTTTTTTTTTTTTTCAGGCTAAGTGCGTAGACCGAGAGATCGAGATCGTCCAAGAACTACTGGACAAAGTTCTTCGATATGGCGCAGCTATGGAAGATGCCTCTAATGTTTGCGCTGAACTTGACTGCTTACTCTCGTTTGCGGAGGCGGCGAGAGTGTTTGACTATCGGCGTCCTCGAATGGTAGAAGATCCCGTCATCGACGTCGTTCAAGGAAGGTATGCATGTGTCGATCGTCTAGGAGTTAGGTACTTGAGCTCCTGCGCTAGACATCCTCTTCAAGAACAGATCTTGGACACCTTCGTTGCCAACGATGCGCGTCTCGTTGGTGGAGTGGGCTTTGGAATGTATTACGAGGATGATAGTAGTTCGGACATGGGGGCTGAGGCCACATGGAGCAGTGTAGTTCTCTGCACCGGAGCAAATGCTTGTGGTAAAGTAAAGGACCCGTCCCACATTTCACTTGAGTAGCCATTGATCACTATCTTTTGCAGAGCGTGTATTTGAAACAGGTCAGCAGATACGCTGCATAATCATATCAACGGCTAAGTTCCGTCACAGATTGCATTGATTCAATATATGGCACAGGTGCGTGCCAAAACCGCGTTAATTTGGGTCACAAATTGGGTAACCCAATTGACCAACATCGGTTTCATAGATTGGCAGGTGGGTTGCAATGCATTTGCTAACAGCTCATTATTGAGCTCCTGCAGTTTCGTCCCTGCAGAGTCCGCTACATTGGGGGTAGTCGATAAAAGTTGGTCTGACGGATCACGCTCATTGTGAAATCCTGAATCTTTGCAGTTTTCACGCGAATCCAGACTAGAGAATCCGTTTCAAAAGTACTGTTCCGATTTCATAAATCGCGTCCACTCATCCCTTTCTCCTCAAAAGGTCCAGTCAGCGTTCATGATAGATCTTAATCAAGTATCGTTCGCTTTACGAAACTGCACCTCCAAGTCCCTGATTTTACTTGACGAGTTTGGGAAAGGAACGGTAGCCACAGGTTGGTCTCTTCCTTTGAGATTGCGAGAATTAAGTTCATCTTTCCAACACGTTTAGATGGGGCTGGTTTGTTTTGTGGTGTCTTGAATCACCTCCTAAATCGTGGCAGAGACTGTCCCAAAGTGCTCGTTGCATCCCACTTCCATGAAGTCTTTCGGAAGGACCTGCTTGACCCGCACAAGTTTCCCATCACTTTCGTCCACATGAAAGTTCTTTTCGCATCCAGCACTGGGGATGTACTCGACGCTGGCGAACTGTGCGGCTCAGACACTCGCCAAGAAAGCAGTGTTTCACGGGCACCAGCACCTGGCGAGAAGATTATGTATTTGTACCGGTGACTGGTCAGCCGATCGAAATAATGTCGTGATTGACAGAGCGTTAGCGTTGCGCCAGGTCTCTCGCTTTCCTCTCATGCTGCGCAATGTGCGGCGGTGTTCGGGCTCCCTCGTCGTATTGTGGACAGAGCTCAGTATGTCAGGTATGTAAGATATTGACTGCAGGTGTCACTGACGCCGCATATATTCGTATCTGCTCACTGATACGTTTCCGGCCCCAATTGAGCGAACTCCTGGCCAAACACGAGCTTGGTAAGCTACTTGAGGAGAAGATGACTGAGGAGGAAAGATTGGATCTTCAAGCTGCCGAGGAAGTCGCACGACGGTTTTTAGAATGGGACCTCACAAGTGATGAAGCTTTATACCAAACCGGCGTCAAGGCTCGACTTGCGGAGGTTCTAGGGAGAGATCTAGATGGTTGATGGTCTGTGTAGAAGCCTTTTCGTATGTGGGCCACGATTTCTATCGAGCACAAGACTTCGATATGGAAGACACCTTTTTTCGAGTATCAGGATATCAAACTGCAGTGTTCTTTTCTTTGTGGATCTCTATTCCTGGAGGGGCACCCAGAGCTGAGAGTGTCAAGTTGGCATTGTTTTTCGAAGATGAAAGGGCTGCGCCATACCTTGCTTGAGGCTGCCGTACAAGACGAACTGACCGGATATTAGTCCCGCAGTCATGACCATCCTCGGGCCCAATCCGGCAAACAACCCACGGAGTCCTGCTTGTCGGGCTAAGACATTGAGTCTATGGGTCATGGAGCCGACAGGGCCGTGTCCCTTGTTGATTTGGCTGAGCAACGTATCAGCAGGCTGTGGAATGGCTGATAATTAGCTTACTCGGATGAGAGAATATGAGGCTCACATGGCTAAGGATTGCAGCCGCAAACCCAGCAATGATTCCACTGCCCAGTTGGATGGAAAATTTAGTTGCTCCAGACAGGTTCCTCCGTGTTTCCTCCGACATGGCGCGGAAGGCAACTTCGTGGCAAAACTCATTCACGGTAAACTGCCCGATAGCATAGGGAATCTGTCTGTAAAGAGCGTATGGTGAGTATGATGCGTAATCGGTCTGATGTATACACTGAACTTGCAGAGTATCGGTAAAAACCCTGCATACAACTCGCCAACCCCCCCTTCCCGAGCTATGCGAGTCAAACCGGAAACAAGGCCAGTTGCATAGTTTTGCTGTGAAACGAGCCTAATTCTTGTCGCTTCAAGGGGGGTGAGCAGAATATCTGCAAAAAATCTGGAGTACGAGCGGTGGTCAGCACGCTGGTACCCGAGCTTGAACAGGGTCTCACTCTGCCACACTCGCTGAACCGAGGTAGATTGCGGTACGATACTTGACCGCGTCCTCAGAGCCAACCAACTCCACAGATTTCGCTTTCCAATACTCGTAGCCAGAAAATTTTGCACCACCCTGAACGAAGTAGCCCACTGCGGTGGGCCCGAATCCTGTGAGAAGGGCCTGACCGCCTTGCTTCGCGATAATATGTCGGGTCCCGGAGATTATGTTCAAGTTCTTGTAGGCAGGGTCAATTCGAATGCGCGTTTTCACGACATCCACGGCTACTCGACATTTGTGCGGTGAGCTCGAGTAAGTAACACGTGAGACTTACGCGTCATGGCACCGTGGGTGATGCTACGGTGAATAGGTTTAAAACCCATACTCGAGGCTTGAGAGATTGGCTTACGTGCAGCACACCGCTCCCGTTGCGGGATGGTGAGTCTACCCGTGTCTGCGCAACAGATATGACACAAGGCTCACCTGCAAAGAAGAAGGAGGCATAATCCCTGGAGATGAACTGACTGGCTGATTTCATCGTCGTTGAACCCAAGCCAGCTGCCAAGTGACGTCATATGCTACAGCGGAAGAATACCGGCAAATTTCCGGTTACTTTTAGATCGTATATAAGTGGACGTGTCTTCAACTGGGAACCTTCACCCGCACTCTTGCCATGCCCTCCGTTGCTGAAATCACCTACTTCAAGGCGTCCGAAGACTACAAGTCTGGCTCAGCCAACCTCGATGGGCCTCTTGCTCAGATCAGTAAAGTATCCGGGCTGAAAAAGTAAGGTTCATGTTGTCATCACATTTGCTGTACCATACTAGCGCTTATCGATCAACGTGTCCCAAGATCTTACGTCGGATACCAAACCGAAGACTCCTCCGTCCTTTTCTGGGTGAACGGTATCCTCTTCATCGTCTCGTCATCTGGCACAGCAGTGATCGAAACCTCATTCCCGTTGTAGACTGGGTCACGAAAGATGCCCGCGATGCATTTACCAAGCAAGCTGATTACGCTGGAATAGCAGCTACCTCTCGCCCCACTTTCGGTTCTGAACCGACGGCTAATTACGTCGAGTTTGAAGATACCAACGGCGCCTTTGGCGCACCGATCACTGAATTCGTGACATTCACCCTGAAGGAGGGAAAAACCATGGCTCAGTTGGAGCCTTTGGTTCAGGAACTTCACAAGAAGCTTACTGGAACTCCCAAATTTCATGGGGATAGTTGGGCTCCGATCATTGGCAAGCCCAATGTCTACCATGGTATTCTGGGCTGGGACAGTGTGAAGGTAAGTGTACATGGACGCCAGCCTGAGCTGATCCTCAAAATTATCTCGCTGTCTTCCAGGCCCACTGGGATGCTGTCTCAGATGGTCCCCTCAAGGAAGTGATTGACCGAGTCAAACTGGTCGCAGATTTGTGGCTTGTGCATGCTGAGCTGAAAGCCTTTTCGGCGTGAGCATGGTTGGAGATAGTCGCACCATTTCATGGGCAGTAAGATATGTTGAGTGGGGAATGAAACACGCATTGTACATATTGCGAGAGCTGTACTCGGAGGATGGGGGATGTAACAAGGTGCGAGCCGGCCACGTGTAGTGGTGCGAGATGAGGATCATGATGGCCAAGAGGTGTGTGTTGAGCACGCTCTGAACACGAGTTATCTGAGCGTGTGTGATCCTCGCCGCGGGAGGAATAAAGACCAGTCCCGGGATCCAACTCCGCTCAAAAGCCAAACGTTTACCCGCCTTCCCTCAGATATCCCCTCTCCGTCCTCCTCGTGTCAACATGTCCGTCCACCTCGTCCCCAACAATGCGTTGGGTTTCAACAGTCAGCGTTCAGCCCGTCACATCCTTCGATACCCGCTCACTTCTTTCCAGGACCGTTCACCCAGCTCGTCAAAAAAGTCCTTTTGGTCTCAAATCAGAATTTGTCCCCAGTGGCCTTCAAAGTCAAAACAACAGCACCCAAGGTCCGTATACTTCTTTCCGAGCAGGTCACAGCGTTGTTGAGACACCTATCAGCTGTATTGCGTCCGTCCCAACTCAGGTAGAATTGAACCTGGGGACAGTGTCGAGGTTTCAGGTACGCCTCGTGCAGCATGGTTTCTTACACACCTTGACTGCCACCTTTTAGTAATGCTTCAACCAATGAAGGAAGAACCCCCGTTGTCTACCAAATGCAAGGACAAGTTTCTAATTCAAAGCACCCTCATCACACCTGAGAAGGAAACGAAGGATCTTCAAGATATCGTGAGAATTCCTCTAGTTCGTCACAGAATCCCAACTCAGGTTTTTCTAGTGGAATGTTGCCGGTGGCGCAGGCGAAGAGTGGAAAGTACATCAGCAGAAGTTGCGTGTCGTGTATCTCCCACCAGAGGGTCAAACCGTCGAAGAGGAAGAAGAAGAGAGTCATGCGGAAGAACCTTCAGCTGTACCGGCATCCAGACGCTTTGGCATTGAAGTACGTTTTGATCGTCCAGATCTTAGTGCACCGCTTGATATGAATCTCACCTCTCCCAGGGCGAAACCACTGTAAGGGTGCCACAACCCCTGCACTCCTCGATATCTTCACCCCCCGCCCCACCGCGTTCAGTGACACCCCCTCGAGTGCGAGAACCGGACAACCTGTATCGTGACGATTCGAGAGAGGACTCCCCCCCATTCCAGCGTTCCACAAGTGGCCCCGGCGTAGGCATTGTCAATGTCAATGTTCATCAACCATCACCACCTGCTTCTCCGCCTCCGCCTCCGCCTTCCGCTCCGGTCGTTCAAATCAACCGCGAACTCGAACTCAAGCTCAGCGATGCTCAATCCGAGATACAACGTTTGCGTACACTGCTGGCCGCAGTGCCAGACCCGAGCTCTACGGCACCAGAATCGGTTGCACCCGAGTCCGTCGCGCCATCTGAATTCCGACGAAGGTATGCGGCTAGTTCCGATGATGGTGCGAGCACGTACTATGGGGGGACAGAAGTGGGGACTGTGGTGGATCGCAACACTGTTATACACCAGGACGGTGTACCACTGCAGGTGGTTATCATCATAGCGCTTGGCGTGTTTATCACGACATATCTATTTTTCTAAGCAAGGTGTCCAACCAGACTTCCCCTCCTCGCTTTGTCCCATTCATTTCTCGATCCCTTCGGGCGCGTTGTTAGTCACTGCCAAAGCGACTTCAAGAGAGTATCCTAGGGGATGGCACGACCATTCCATGCTTCGATATGAACACAGCAATATGAACACGGGTTCTTTAATGGCAAATACATTGAAGGGTTTGAGTAGGTACTCGCACGTTGACTTTTCTGCATAACCTTTCATTATACGATAGCATTCCTTTGTGCTGTGTTCGAATCAGTTCGACGGTATCATTCTGTACATAGATATCTATTCATCTGTCTATTATGATATGCTTGCGCTGAGCTCCTTGCTGGTCCTAGACAAATACTTATGGAACTTTTCACGGATTACTGTGAGCCCATTTCAGAATGTTGTATTGAGCTTCCAAAATTAGAGATGTTCGGAGTTTGAATTACAGAAACTCTGGCTTCAAGCCCGTCGGCTTACATGGGAATTGTTCGCTTACACGGCCATCCTTGAGGCCACCTTCGCAGCACCTACCATATTGGGCAGTTTGAGAAAACTCATACTGTACTACTAGTAACGGTCTAAGGCCAGTTGTACTGCCGACGAAGAGTAGTATATCTAGTACCAAGCCAAAACCCTCAAAGGCAAGAGAACTCGGGCTGTGCGACACTCCGAAAATCTAAAGGCGCTCGTCGAGCAATCGTCGAATGTTCCTCTGCGCCCTACGCCTGATTTAGGGACCTTATGTTGGGAGTCAAGTCATGCCATCTGAGTTCATACTATGAAACCGATCGGTTATGTACTACGGGGGTGGCGTGGATCTGTGTGTCAGGACATGTCAGGGTCCAGCCCGTGTACTAAGTTCTCGCGCAAGCACGACGAAGGGGAGCATTCAGCCTCCCATGTGGCAGCTGAATCGATCGACTCGGTGCAATCTGGCTTGCAATCTGGTGTAGTCGGAGTAAGCATCGCAAGTCCGAGTATCTCGACGGTTTCCCTTTTGAATGGCGCAAAACAAGAGTGACCTTGCCAATCTCGTGAATAGCCTGGACAGTCCGACCTCGGGCCCCGCTCAATTTCCCTCGCAGAAAAGGAAGGGCCACGAAACCATATCAACGGTCGCGCCTTGACAGGTTCCCACAGGATCAACCTTGAAAGTCTCCCACTACGTTAGATTTTCCTCATGGACCGTTACAGCGAGAAAAGGTCAAACAAGCCGGTAATCCTCACCGGCGTGCTCACCGCGGCAGCCATTTTCGTGCTCTACCACTTGTTTCTCAAGGGTCCTGAGGTGGAGCAGGTTCGAAAGGTACGTTGTCACAATCGATTGGCGAGAACGAAAGCCCCTGAAGCGTCGAGCAGGCGGTGGTTTTACTCAAAGGCAGCTCGTCTGTCTATGGTACAGTGACGTTTGAACAATCAACACAAGATGGCCCTGTGACAGTCTCAGGGACCGTCCAAAACCTTGATCCCTCCTCGCTTCGAGGGTTCCACATTCAGTGTGTCGTCAACTCATCCGCTTTATAAACCGGTTTCTTGAGCTTGATACTAGTGAACTTGGTGACCTGAGCGGTGGCTGTCTCTCTACGGGCTCTCATTTCAACCCATTCAAGAAAGTCCACGGTGCTCGAACAGACTCAACGAGGCATGTTGGTGACCTGGGTAACATCGCCAGTGACGAGCACGGAATAGCAACCTTTTCATTCACGGATGACGTGATCTCTCTCAACGGCCCTAAGAGCATAGTCGGGTATGTTTAATTCATCCCTGGATCATGAAGGAAACTAGTGGATGCTGACAAACGCGTCTCATTTATCCTAGTCGTGCCGTGGTTGTACACGAGGTAGGGGCACTTTCTACTCTTCTATTCGCACGCTCATACCCCTATAGGGTGAGGACGACCTTGGCAGAGGGGGAAATGAAGACAGCCTCGTAACTGGTAATGCAGGCGGAAGAGCCGCTTGCGGCGTTATTGGTAAGTTCTACGCAATCTTTCAACGACATGCATACAAGCAGTATATGTCACAGGCCGTGGTTGAATGAAGTGGGACACACAAGCATCAGGGAGAGTGGGGATGAAGAACCGAATGTATTGATGTAGCTATTGAAGACTGTCTTGTGTTTCTTTACTCGCACTGCGGAGAAGCGGATTAAGTCCACCCACAGACGTGGCGCTGCGGCGCGGTGATTTAGCTTACCCGGTAGTAAGAAGGGGGGCACGTAAGGTGATGCGCAGCTTGGGGTTCGTACCCATCGAACAACCCAGATCGGTGATATGTTTCTACGCATCACGCAGGCCGTGGAATCCGATCTCGCCCTCGCATTGTTCCCACTGAGTTTGCTGCGGGACAGAGGAAGGTTTCATGGCCGTGGCTGATGTGGTGAGTGTTGACGACAGTGGTTGGAACAATAGTCGTGGGTGGGCAGTAGTGATCGGATCGGTCTCAATGTAGACCGCGGAGAAATACCAATCTTCGGAATTGGTAGATGTTGATGGCGGGAAGGTTGGGTACAACACGTTGGAGTGGATCCCCACCCAACGCCCATAGACCAACTGTTTCAGCGGAAAACTAGTAGATAAAACATGAGAAAGGGTCACGTCCATGTAACATTTACTCGTACCATACTGCATGGGCAAATGGCGCACCATCCATTCCAGGTTGGTATAGTTTGGTTCAACCGCATACTTGAGCTCAGTAAAATGAGATTCAAAGAACACGGTCTGGTGCTCTACGGTAGGAATTCACTCAGCATATTAGCGTTATCACTGGGGCGATCGTCACTTTCAAGCCATAATCGTTTAAACCTCCGAGGTGTCTGGTCGATTGTTGTGATTGATACCACGTCAGACGCAACCGATGTCGCTTTTAACCATATGCTCACGGAGGATCCAATGATGCGAGGTGGATTGGTTGGCATGGGTATACCATAGGGAATCTTGTTTATGGAACCCTCCCCCTAAATTGTTCGGTGCCCACTCATTGGTACTCTCCAACCTCACTGGATCAGGACCCTGGTTAAGGTCAGTAATAATAATGGGTCAAAGGTGATGGCGGAAATAGATCGAAATCAGCTAGAAGTGTACAAACATTGAATGATCCAGACCAAATAATAGTTCCAGCAAGGGCAGAAGAGCCGAGGGGATGCCGGACAGTGAGGACTTCATGGTTAAAATATTGAGAGTGGTAGTTTGTGAATCTGAGCGGTAGCTCCTGTCCACTTTCTGCTACAATTTATCCTCCCTGATACCCGAGGAGATGGCCTCCCCAAGCGAAGCTGACGGTGCATCAGTCCGCCTCAGCATGGGAGAAACATCAGACAAGCAAAGATGCCAATAATTATAATTCCCAGTGAATTAACGTTCCGTGAAACGTTGGAATAAGCGGGGTAGGAAATTCGCCTGGTCCAGGAGACTGCCTGACAGTGATACCAGCATTGGAATTCTATTGTCGTCGGGAATTGATGTAGAGCTTTGTACGCTTATAAGCCACGGACGTCCAACAGAAGTAATTTAAAAACTCGCTCACAACATCAACATGCGAATGTTACCGATTACCGAGCCAGCAACGCGACCAGACGTTAGGACTCTCAAGCTTCGGGTTAAACGATCGTTCGCAACGGCGCCAAGGCGAGGTACTAGGACCCGTGCATGCGATATCGACCTTCCTCCAAATCTCTGGGATAGACTCGTCCTGTTCATGTTCACCTGCTGTTTGTTTACCTTCCTCCATGCCTTTTTCGGTTTTGGCTCCGTCGACGAAGACTTGCCCGCATTGAATGATACCTTTGTACATCCGCACACGCCTCCTTCCATCTCTCCACTGTGGAATCGGGGATCCGTGGCGTCAAACGAAGACCAGAGGATACGCGCACAGATCATGACGCGGGTGATGGTAGACTGGCTTGGAAACTATGAACTCCTCCCACGCACTACGCCAGCCTTGGTTCCACCCGCGTCAATCCCACAGGACGCGTTTCCGGATCCGACACCTGCCCCAGTCAGAGCAGAGTGGGGGCGAGCACTGGACCAAGGTTCCCTTTCCACGATCACCAAAGTCAAGACACCCGTGGATATTCCATCCCCGTTTTACGGAATCCCCTACGATCCGTTCCGACTTGAGTTTGAAGACTCTGTTGACGGAGGTGAAAATCATGGACTGTATCCGGTCGCAGGGCCACCAAGGACTGCACCACAAGGTGCACGATTCAGAACACGGCGCTTTGGCAGATGTCTTCCTGAAGAAGCTTGCTTGTAAACACCATCACGCATGATCCTACTTTGCGGATAAGAGGAGTGGATGGATATCTGTGGACTTTGTCACTTACAGATGTGGTTTTGTGTTTGCAAGTTGCATTCTGTCTTTGAATAGTTTTGTCAGTGTCGACTTTTGGTAGTAGTACTACAGTATACAATTACAGCTGGCTTGTACTGGTATCGGTTCCCACAATACCACATCAACACAGTCACTGACCACTATGTCCACACACTCGCGTGACTATGGCAAGGACAACAGCTTTAAACGCGAATATGACGATAATGACCACCAGCGGAGGAAGGGCGACAATGGAGATCAGCATGCACGTCCCGACCGCCGTCATGGTACCAACCAGAGGAAGGAAAACCCAAGACGAGATGGAGAATGGAGAAGAGATAGACGGGATTACCCTGAAGACCGACGGTCCTACGGACGATACGACGACGGGAGGAGGGGAGGGAACAGAGAGCCAGATAGCGACCGTGACCGCGACCGTGAAAGTAGGAGAGACCGCGACAGGGATAGGGATTATCAAACACGCAGTGATCGTCGCCGCCGCGAGGGCAGTAGGGAGCGTGCGACACGCTCACATCGTTCTGCCTCACCCAGGCGTCGCTCCCGCTCCCCGACCCGCTCCAAAAGCCCAGTCGACAAGGCTAAACCAAACTTCAATCCATCTGGACTACTCGCAGCTGCCACTAATACTGTCAAAGCAGCTGATGGGACGAGCACCGTTCTGAAATACAACGAACCCCCCGAGGCCAGAAAACCTACGCTGGGATGGAGAATGTATGTTTTCAAAGGGAGTGAACAAACAGGTGATTTTGTATTGGTGTACAAGTGTGGTGGCCTTTAACTTTCATGACAGGACTCTTCCACATTCACCGGCAGAGTGCCTATCTAATAGGGAGGGACCGTACAGTTGCTGATATATTCATCGAACATCCTTCCTGTTCCAAACAACACGCGGTCATTCAACGTAGGTTACTATAGAACGTTTTCTTTCTCTTCCGTTTACCGGGTGCCGTTGAATCACAGATCGCCAGGTGCAAGAAAAAGACGAGTTTGGCAGTGCAAAAGCAGTTATCAAGTTTGTCCTCCTTATCCAAGCTTGTTCATGCTATTGATATCCTCGCAAGGCCATTCATCATTGACCTCGAGTCTACAAATGCTACCCACGTCAATGACGAAGTTATACCAACTACGAGATTTTACGAGTTGAAGGCAGGAGATGGTGCGTTGGTGTTGTCTATTCTTTTTCTTCCAGTCGCATCCTGAGTCCTTGTTGAAAGTCATCAAATTTGGCTTATCGAATCGCGAGTATGTGCTACTGCATGACGAGTCGACTTAGTGGGCAGCAGGACTTGTACAATGTGGATGAGAAGATTGGGCAAAATATAATCTGATGCAGATCTGCGATACCAAGTATCTGGAAGTGCAACTTTGCTCGTTTTCATGTCTGGGCTCTTACAAACCTTCGTCTGGTCAGTTATTACCTACTCGCTGTTCTTCCGAATCTCTAGTGGGTTTCACTGAAGTGTTAGCTCCGTTGCACTTCACGACGAATCTAGGGCCACTCAGTAAAGAATAGACAAACTCTTTCCAGCGTCGAGAGATGCCTTGCTGCATGGTATACATGATATCTAGCCTCACTACAACTCGTCGTCATTCTGATTATTATACACGTACACCACAAGTTACGCACTTGGAGTCATGTATAATGTCCAGACAGCCAACTGATGTGACACCCTGATCCATACTCTAATAGGTAGTGGCTTCAGAGTATCTTATTATATCCTGACGGAAACGATGAAACACTACTTTCAATGGCGAAACGATCACAACAGACCAAAGAAAGGCCAGGATTATGAGAGACTATCTAATCAGAGGGTTTAATAGGCGTTAAACCAGGTTGTTTCTCTATGTAGGCCGTAGCTTTTATCATAAACATATATCCTGTTCCGTCACCCTGGCGGTCAAGGTGTTAGTAGGACAGTACAACCAAGAACCGTGCACTCACGATGAAATTGTGGGGAAATCCAACGTCAAAGGGCACAATACTCTCCAAGAACTTGATCTGTTCAGGCGTGAGGGTAATCCTAAGGGCGTCAATGTTTGCCTCGAGATACTCGGCCTTGCGACCACCGACGATAGGGAAGACATAAGGTGCCTTTTGCATGAGATACGCGATAGCGACAGCTGTGATATGTGGAGTGCCCACTTCCTTTGCCACCTTTTCGAGCGCAAGACTCATCTCTCTTTCCAACGGAGTGCGCTCCCAGTCAGGTGTGAAAAAGGTGCGGCCTTTCTCACCCGTTTGGCGCCTGCGCTCTTCCTCGGCATCAGTGCGAAGCTTCCCTGTCACGAGGACGTTCCATGGAGCCAAAGCCATGCCTAGGTCTATGGTTAAGAATTTCCGAGAGGCACCTGTTATAAGAACAAACCTTCCATGCGTGCCATCGGGATAATGTCCCGTTCGAAATCGCGTGACATGACATTCCATGCGCCTTGATAGATGACGAACGGAGTTTTACCATGATCACGAGCATATTGATTACACTTTGACACAATCCATGCGGGGGCATCTGAGATACCCTGGTTGTGGGGGTGGTATGTAAGTTGCGAATGAAACTGCTGATGGCTTGACCTCACCAAGTAAAGAACTTTTCCTCGTTGAACCAGTGTATGGAGTCCGTTCATGACCTCCTCGACGCTGGTGTCAAAATCCCAGAAATGAATATACAGGATATCGATGTACGATGTCCGCAGCTTTTTCAGGCTGGCTTCAACACTAATATGCATGGACTTGACATTGTTGCCAGTATAATGAACCTTTTGCTGGATAGTCTTGTCAGCTTGTACATAATTTATGCTGTACTGTAAACCATCATGAGAACAATGATCGTGTCTCGTCGCGTGGCAGTACTACCTTTGTGGCAATGACGAGCTGGTCACGTATTCCGCGTTGCTCGGCCCATTCGCCTATGAATTCCTCGGAGCTCTGTTCCTGACTGAGACGAACACTTTAGAAAAGCGAATTAAGTTGTTTATTAAATTCACTTACTACATATTAGCGGTGTCGATGAAATTACCGCCCATATTATAGTAAGCATCTAAAAGCTCGAATGAGATTTCCTTGTTCATCCCTAAACCTGCTCGTTCCCCTGTGTTGCCGACACTCATCCCCCCAAGCTGCAGGGGTGAGACATGAATACTGGCAGAAGGTGCCAATACACGGTAACGGGCGAGAGGGTTCCGCGGTTTATCGACAGGTGTGAAGATAGACATCATGGAGGCCAGTGCAGATCCAAACTAATTGGTGGAGGTTTCCGTTGGAGAAAGCATGGGTTTATATATGCTCTGAGAATACATCTCCTGAGATCGTACTGGCAAAGAGGAAATGAAACTCGACATGTGCCGAGCAACGGGATACAACCTTTGGGACACGCATGTGCATAGAGACCGCCGAGAGGCGACGAAACTCGCCGGCTGCTTACTGTAACATAGTTATCATGCCAGTGATCGGGGAATGAGTAACCAGATACCCACCAGGTTGTTCTCGTTCTAAAGGTGTAAGTGATCAATGTACACCTACCCACGATATATCGGAATTTGCGTCGTGTTCATGATCCCGAACCTGCATACATGTGTTGAACCATCAGGGTAACTTACTTTCTTGCGCCGGGTGAAATTAAGGGTGTCAGCATCCTTGACGATGGTATACTAGACAGTCAGCGGTACGACATTGTAGCTGAGAGACAACCAAATCCTGCGTTGGCTCTTTAAACGAAGTAAAATTAGATCCCTCAGTCCTGGATTGGGTATGTACACCCAACTCGGACTGTGACACCTTCCTCCGGTATCATCCAATGACAGATTTTACACCCACCCGCAGCCTATTAAACCCAAAATTCGAGGGTTATAAGCTCCTTCTCCTCGACCAAGATGACGTTGTCCGCCGCTACGCTCTTCCATATACGACCACTCAAGCCTCCTCTTACGGAAAGTCACCTCTCACATTCCAGGAGGTACAAAGCCGAATTACCCATAATCATTTTGTGCCATCCGTGATCAAAGGGAGAGGTATATATGTCGACACGAATCACCAGGTGATCTTGGTGGATGTTGGAGATGTGAGACATTCTCCTTCAATTCGTGATGTCACTCATGCCATGATCATACCATCTGAGTAGACTACTAGAGATCCTTCCTTCGCTGCCGTATACGAGCTCCCCACATCCATCGCTTCTCCGCAAATCGATCTAGTACATCCCGAGTACCCGTCCGCTGCTTTTTTCGACGAAAGTGTCGTCTTTATCGGTGACGGACGGGGAAGTTTATATGTCCTTGACATTCCCATCACTGGGCCGGCGACTCTCCTTGCCAATTACGAGTTGGTGGACAAAGATAGCGCTGTGCCAAGGTTCTCCATCCCGTTCCGGGTGCACAATGTAATCAGAACCTCCGACACTACCGCCGTGGCGCTACTCTCTTCCAGACACTATGCTACAGCCTCTGACCCATCAGCCAAACACCCTATGAAATACCATGAATTTGACGTGTGGGCTGTTCGCTTCACCCTCCCTTTTGAAATGCAGCTGGAATCCCTCGCCCTTGACATCATCTGGCGCAGGCGTGGGGAAGACGTGCCTATGGTCATGACATATCATCGCGCCAGAAATACATACTTTCTCCTCGGCAGTTCACCCTATCGCAAAATCAGTGATCCGCACGCAGTTCATTACGACCCATCCCCTGATGAAATCGCTCTGATCCCGCGTCCAGATGAAAATTTGGACGTCGAGGGTCCTCCTCAGCCTACCAAACCTTACCCCTACTCCTGGACCCAAACATCAGACGTTGTCACTGTCGCCTTCCCACTCCCTTCTACCATCACAACCTGTCATATCAGGGTTACCTTTTCTCAAAGGACATTGACTGTCCATATCACGCCACCTTCCGCGGTGGAGGGTTTCACCATTCCCCACTACTCGGCGAAGCAACTTTGGGACGGTATTCGCCCCTCAACGAGCTTCTGGACATGGGACCGCGAGGGTGAACACGAGTTCGGTATCCTCGCAATTCATCTAGACAAACAGAACGAAGGCACCAAGTGGTCTCACGTCTTTGCCGCTTCTGGCTCTTCAAGTGCGGAAGCAGACGACGTTGATGTCCCAGAGACCATTGACCCCTCTGAACTCTACGCCATCCGCGAATCACTGGAGAAATACACTGTGGCTTTGAAGGAAGGAGAAGATGCCAGCGGTCTGGGTCTTGGACGTGGGCTCCCCACTCTTGCGCAGGGTGAGATGGACGAAGAAGTCGATTCTTCCGTAGGAAGGCTCGCGTTTGTTACATGGGTAGGCGAGGACGGGTCATCTCCAGGGTTGTCTGCTGGCGTGTGGGATTCCCCATTCAGCGTCCTCTCTACACCTCTCCCGGGTACCGAAATGGGGTCTTTGAGTCTGGTGGTCAAAAACGGGCTCGACGGCACGCGACACGTGCTTTCTGACGATCCAACTAACGGTAGTTTGCCTGAGTGGAAACACGAAAACACTTTCTCTGCCCTTGCCTTCGTTTTGGCATCAAAACGTGACACACGGTTCACGTATCACGCATCCGACATGATCTTTGCTTTTGAAAATGGGACGCAGGATCGGGGGGGCAACGTTTACATATATCGCAGTTCCAGTCCAAAGGAGCTATGGGCGAAACAGAGTGTGCTGACTGTTGGACAGGGCGATGCTGGCTCCCTTCTGGGAATTGGCGCTTTCACCTCGGGCAGCGGGGCTGGATATACAATCATATGCCTTTGCGAAAACGAGCTGGTCGTCCTGCGCAATGTTCGCTAAGCCAGAGTAAATAGGAGAAGAGAAGAGTTTTCAAGCAGCTATATATGAACCACTAGTACAGTGTACAACCTGTAAGGAAGTATAAGATGTATGTTATCGAGGTTCGGAACACCAGAAT
This sequence comes from Lanmaoa pseudosensibilis, assembly GCA_038092875.1. NCBI lineage: Eukaryota > Fungi > Basidiomycota > Agaricomycetes > Boletales > Boletaceae > Lanmaoa > Lanmaoa pseudosensibilis. Next base: position 32,642 of record JBBPRF010000191.1, read on the forward strand.
GAAGGGAATCGTGACCATTATGAGGGTAATCATGAACGATCATTTGCTACAGATGCTACAACTGAAGCTAAAAGACTTAGAAATCGGTTGGTGGTGACAGCGACGGTTACAAGACCAATAGATATTGAGAAAGCGCACTGGAGCCCAAAGCTTGACCCGAACGACCAATGTCAGGCCAGGCGTAACATGCAGGAAATGAATCAGGGGGTTGGCGTGGAAGGAAGAAGGATGTAAGGAGGCACGGTGAAGTCACGCCACCAGCGGATCTTCACTGGTATCCAGAAGTCCTTCGGCTTTGGTTACCGGATCAGGTTCGTCTCCCAATGGTTGCGAGTGCAGTTGTTGAACTGGTGTAACGTCACCGTTCAATTTGAGCTGTGAGACGGAAGGACCTTCGGATGCAGGGTATTGCTCTCCCAGACGGGAAGTTGAATTAGGGGGAGCCTTGGGTACGTCACCGTTAATTTGGCTAAACGGGCCATCAACGTCTTCATCGTCGATCTCTACCAGCCGTGAGTCAGAATCAATGCTTCCATCCAACCCGTCATCAAGCCCATCCCTCATGTCTTTCTCATATGCGGCCAAGCGATCTCGCAGGGATGCAGCAGGATCCACTGGCCGTCCAAGACCAAAGGATTCGCCGAAGTACGATCGGCCTGTCTCTGCCTCCATCTCATCACCACTATCCTCTTCATCGTCTGCAGTTGCAAACATGAGCCGAGTACCGCCATCAGCTACTATCCCAGTACTTGGACTGAAGGAGATTCCGCCCGTGCTTCCCAATACGCGAGCGAAACCTGTGAATGCGGTGGACCCGAACAACGTCGGTGGGGCATTGAAATCGTCACCTCGCTGACTCCGTAGTCGCTCGCGCTCCTCTTGAGCCTCTCGCCTCGCCTTGTATGCCATGAGTCGGGCAGGGGAATAGATCTGTGGGATGGTGCTGGGCGTACTAAAGCCATAGCCAGTTTTTACACGATCGGTAATCCAATCGTACCACTCTTGCTTTGTCTTGCCATTGAGGATCGCAATAATAAGGACTGTCATGTTGTCGCAACCGATACCAGTACCCGAAGATGTGTCAGGGGCAAGGCAGTGTCCGCAGACTTCCTCGCCTATTTCGCTGAGTTCTTTCCCCTCAGAGACTTTGAGTCGGATGAAATCAACGACTTGTTGCGAGGTTAAACAATCCCAGATGCCTGTCGCGACGGAATGGACGTGAACATATATCACGACACAAATAAAACAGACGAACCGTCACAAGCCAACACAAGGAACTCGTCTTCACTCGTTATTTCGTGCACGCTGATGTCAGGATCGGCGGTAATGACTTGCTTCTGGGGAATCAAGGAGTAATTTTTTTTGAACTCGAAATCGCCAAGTGCTCTTGACAACGCAAGGTTTCCTTGAGGTGCGCTGTGTAAGCGAGATAATCAGGGAGGACTCAGAAATACACACCGTTCACACGGCCGTATTCAATATATCCGCCTGCGCCAACGATGCGGGCTCGCTCGGCTGAAAAAGAGTGTTGGCTGAAGGAGAGCGATCAAGGTGAGAGTAGAACATACTATCATTCGAGGGTTTATGATCGAAGCTCAGAGGCTTAACTTCTCCTTTGACACTAATGACCGACCGCGAGTCGCCCGCATTAGCCTGAAAAAAAGTGTTAAAGGCAAACACGACGAGTGATCGAGGTCACGACGTACGACGTAAATTCTCTTATCATGAGTTAATAGGGCAGCGACGGCCGTGCATCCAGACGGATCGCGTGTGTGAGATGGATCTTTGAGAATTGATGTCAAGCAACGGTCGTTGAACGATGAGGGGAAGACGTACCTGCGAGAAGATCTTCGTCGGTTCCCATAAAAGCCTTTTTCATCGCCTCGTCGTAACGCTTCTCGCGATATGCTTCTTCGGCAAGAAGACGCTTGTGGACGTTTTTTCCGGCAAATTTGGCAACGGTGCTGCCTGTGAGTGAGGGGTGAGAATGAAGACGGAAAATAAGGGGAAAAAAATTACCGCCATGGCCATCATAGACACCGAAAAATGCATTCTTTTCTTTGGTGCCATCTTCCAAGGTCAAGACAGCGGCGTGAGCGTCCTCCATGGCTGGATAGACAAGAAGATGGTCTCGTCGTGAGCAAGAGAGGGAGGAAAGTCGGGAGAAACGCACTGATTCTCCATCCTTGCATCTCTGAGACTGCGAAGAGGAGGCGATCATCTTCGCCAGACTCGGACTTCTTTTCGGTGGCTAAGGGTAGAGCCGATAAGTGAAAAACGGATGGAGGGGTACGATGGAGAGGAAGGATACTGACCGGGCGATGAAAGTGTCTGGCCCTGAAAGCGAGCAGGCGAGCAAGGTTGAATGGGAGAGATGCGGCAAATACGGATTATGATGGACTCACCATGCCTTGTTAAGACGTAAAGAGTGGTGCCAAAGGGGGGTGAGAGGACGCGAGGGAGTAAGGAACGAAGGAATGGGGCGGGTGATCGTCTGCGAGGAGAGGGGGTGCTTGTATGCGGTGGTGCTTGTATGCGCTCTGCTTGTCGTCGTCTGCCGCAGGGCTCGCCCGTCCAGTCATTCCCTATTTTGTCTTGTTTGTCTTTTCATCCGCCACCCCTTCCTCCTACTTAAATTTGTCGAGTCCTCGAATATCTTGCATATGTACATGTTTCAACAGACCCCAATCTCCTTCGTGGTGATATTACTGGCTCCACGCGGAACCCAGAATTCCGCCCAATCGTGACTCCTCAAGGCCTCACGGGTTTCCTTCTCCGTTTTAGGTTTTCCCAGATCTACTTTCAATTACGACTCTCGTCAGCGGATGCGGTTACGGTTCCGGCATAAAAGGTGTCGTGTGCCCACTTTTTTCATCCCTCGCTGCGCCCTATCCGCGCATATTTGCATATTCCTCCCTCATCCAGTTGGCGGGCTAAAATATTGCCTGTGACACTGTCTCTTTCTTCGCGACTCTCTCTTGTCCATATGCCGCCCCCGAATCAAGTAAGCACTCCTTTGCCCTCATCCCTGTCACCCCATGCTCATTTCTCAACGTAGGACTCCATTGTTCCTACCATCGGCCGCCGAAGCCGGACATGGAGTACTTCATGCTCCTCCACAGCATCCCAATCCTCTATGACCTCCATCTACGCAAGAATAACTCGATCCTCTCGACCTGCAGAGCCCACAGAAGGCCACACCAATGTCTACGGGTCGTTCACAACCACTATCCCTGCGTCTCTTTGGCTCCGGCCCCACCTCAGTCTGGATATCCCAGTCCCGGGTAAGCGCAGCTCCAAGCAGCGTGATCTTGACTGTGGCTACGATACACCTCCCGATTCACCACTTTCATTCTTTCAACCTCTTTCGGGTTCTAGACGGAGCCCATCCATCAGTCGCACCTTGTTGACTGATCTCGACTGGGGCAGTCCCCCCACGGCATCTCCCCACACCACCTCCCCCCCATCTCCATCGGTAGACAGTGATGACAATGCGGCCAAACTCCACCCCATTCTTGCGGCTGTCGAAAAGGGCTCGAAGCTTTCTTGCAAGACGATATGTTCTACATGCATGAAAGCAGGGACAAATTTTCCCCGATGTCCTCGTTGCGATGAAATGTGGTGCTCTCGCGCATGTAGATTGCAAGGGGGTAAAAAGCACATTTGTGCTGGCCGCAAAATGTAGTCCGCTTCGTGCTCACGAACCCTCGGCATTAACGTGCCCAGGCTACAAACCCGCTCTAGGCCGCTCTAGATTGCGATAGAGCGGTCTGGTTTCCGTGTTGTCCAACGTTCAAGCCAGCCTTCAATTTACTAACCGCGTTGTGTTATGTCCGTCTGCTCTTCAATTTGGCCATGCTTCCCTATCTGACAACCGATATCCACATTTCTGGGGTCTCTGCACTTCGTCCTGTTCCAAAATCATGATTTCATATGTCATATAGACTTTTGCCCAGTGAACAAACTTGTACGAATATCCCATTAGGAATAAGTTTCAAATATAAAAAAGTATCCACAATGGTCATGGGTAAATGATAGCCGTTGAAGATAGGGCTGGTAACGAGATCTCGCTACGACTGAGGGAACACGATCTTCGTTCCCTGTGAAGGCACTATGCTGGCCGCCTTCTGTTTCCTTTTGGCCTCCCACGATGGGTGCAACGGCCGTTCCCCCTGGTTCCCCCGAAGATCACCTTTGTGTCGAAGGTGTTCCGACTGTCCTTTAGTCGAACCCGAACTTTTAATGCCTTCAGACCCTCCCAGAGTTGGTTTGCGGACTTGTTCATGGCCACGGCTAGGTACACGAGACTGTGTCGGGGTGCGATGAGGTTGTGAAGATGAGTTTCCAGATCGCCGATCAACCCAGCCAGAGCCGGGTACGTGGCGCTTCGACCCGCGTACTGTCTCCTGCTGTCGCTGTTTCATGATGTGGTTGGCGTTCTTCCCGAATTTCTTCTCCCATATCCTAAGTGCGCAGGGAATTAGTGATGTGTACAGCCAAGAATAACTAGATATATCTACTTACGCCCTGCGTGCCCGCTGACCACGACGATTCTTTTTAATTCCATCGACCAATTTTGTTTCACTATCACTAAATTCGCTACCCGAATCGCCTCGAGCGAAGCCAACCGAAAGGGAAGGGAGAAACTCGGATTGGCCCTTGGAACCGCGGGACTGAGATTTTTTGCTCTTGGGATTCTCTGATTCGTCACTGCTACCTTGACCAATTGGCATATCGTCGGAGTCGCCTGAACTGGAGTCGTGGTCGTCCGCTGATCCTACCACCGAGCCATCTGATCCTGATGGCGCACCAACTGTACCAGATTCCCAACCGTCATCCACTGCTGCGATCGATCCATCGTCACTTGTATTTTCATATCCTTCATCGCTCCCTTCGCCGGAGGGATTCACGACATTGTCCTTGGACGAGAATGCATCTTTCTCATGGCCAGTCCCAGTCCTCCTCTTCGAAAGATTTGGCGACGCGTGCGGGTTATCTGTGGCTTCCCTAATGTCTTCTGATCCCACGGAATGATGCAGGCACGTTCTCAGAGTTTCTACTATTGACGCAACCTCCGATGCGAGGATTTTAGAGCTCAGTATGCGGCTTTGCACTTTAGCCGTCGGAGTCCCTGGCGCTCTGGGAGAAACTTGATTTGAGGCTAGTTCGACTGAAATAGCTTGTATTGATGGGTCCGCGGAGAGGATCTTGTCCTTCTTGAGTTTAGTCATGAGCGCGGAGTGGGCAAGTTGGTCGTAGCTGAGATGCTACAACCTGCATGTTAAATTTTGAACGGTAGTCGCATCCAGGTCTTCATTCCACCTACCTTCAATATCTCCACCTGGACCCCCAGGTCCTTTGTCACGTCGCTCTCTGGGTCCTTGCGCCTGGATTGCAAGAGACGTTAGAATTCATTTCTGCAGTGCCAAGTTCACACCTATTCACCGAGCCTCCTTAAGTTTCTTCAGAGTCTTTTGTACCTCGAAAGTCCTCGCCTTCTTGATGACTTTACGAAGTTCCTTGAGAGCGTGGTGCTTGAAAACGCACAGTATTGGTCTGTTGATTGTTTTAGAAATTGGCGTGAAAGACGTGCCAGTTTTCGGCGCAGCTTGGCCTCTTTGTCTTCCTGATGATATCATTAGTCGCATTGCAAGAGAAACAGTGAAGGGGTAGCCTGGAGGTTGAAGTACCTCTGATTCCTCGACATCTGGTCTTCTTCGCTTTACACCGCGAATGTTCTGCTCAGGCAAAGGCATAGTTGGTGTACGCTGGGGTACTCTCGGTGGTCAAGCTGGACCGCGTCGCTGACCTAATGACGATGCCATAGTACTTTACAGGTAACTGCAGTCTCGATTCTTGCCAACTCCGAATCTCTCACCTGTGATGTCGGACGAACCCACAGACGAAGGAAAGGTATTCGGGTCCTTTGAGCGCCACGATGAATTTGTTTCCCTTCAGAGTACATTGCTCGCGTTCGACTTGACAGCCGAACCCACTCCCGAAGAGAGCAAAGCCGAGTCCGACGTTTTACGGAGGCTTAGCCTGATAGTGCGTATGCTCGCCGATAATGTCTCATAGCGTCAACGATCGAACGCCGAGCAGCTAGCCGAGTACCAAGAACAATCTTATCTCCTGGATCCTTACCTCGAGGACCTTGTCATTCCCGTTGCAGAATGCTTGAGAACACATGCCAGAGCTTGCACATCCGACTTATTTGTCACATCCTCCATGACTCGAGTGGGACGTCTGGCTGATCTGCTGTACGATTACATCAAGCTTAGAGGATACAAAACAATCAGTCAGTGATTCTGTCCATCCCACTGCAATCAGCACTGTGTCCTTAGAGTGAGCAGCTAGATTCTTCCCCCATGAAATCGCGGACGTGACCATCGCCATTGACTTTATTCGTTTGCCCACCGGGCCCGCTGCCCATCCATCTCAATGGTCCCTGCGTTATGTCGTGCTATTGTGGCTCTCTCTCGTGTGCAGAATTCCATTTGATCTTGAACAGTTCGATGAACCCGGCCACAAAGGGCGAACAGCTAGTACACTTGAAGCCACCGGGAAGCGATATCTGGACTACGCAGGTCTAGAGCGGGAAGGCGCAGCAGTGCTCCTTTCGCGACTATACACGCGGTAGGTTCCGCCGTATGATTTCGAGGAAGTGCTAAGATGAGTACAGAAAAGACGCGAAACAACAGTTATCAGCCTTCCTCGCATGGTCCATCTCTGTGCTGCAGGAAACGAAGCAACCTCTGTCGGTGAGTGTGTTATAGCTATCATCTTCTTGGCCTGACGATGGCAGGCTATTGGTGTCTTGCAAGTATTGTGTGAATTTATCAAGTCTGGAGCTCTGGAGGAGTCCCGCTCAGCCACTTCTACACTGTTGGAAATATCGAAGAACATAGGGAAGAGCGAGGCTTTGATGAGCAATACCCTCATTCGCAAATACCGAGCAAAACTGTTATCAAGGGTAGGGCTCCGGCTGATTCCTTCCAGAACCAATAACTCCAGAATCAACGGCTAGTGTATTCTTGTGCGCAGGGAAATTATAGCCTGAGACGTTCCACCAGTTCGCGCATTGGAAGTAATAGAAGCTCGGGAGAGAATCCAAATAGATGACGAAGATGACGACATAGACATTCCAGAGGAAATCGAAGTCATCTTACAAGCACTATTCAGTTCCTTACAAGATAAGGTAATTCAGTGTCGTTGTTTCTTGCCTTTCAGCTGAAGTTCTTTCTTGATAGGATACTGTAGTTCGATGGTCAGCGGCCAAAGGTATTGGGAGGCTTGCGGAGCGTCTACCAAATGACCTCTCAGCGCAAGTCCTTGAGACAATATTAAACTTATTTTCCATACACAGCATTGCGGGTGCTTCCGTCTACGACATGCCATCTGTCGCCGAGGCGACATGGCATGGTGCGTGTCTGGCGACCGCCGAGATGGCACGCAGAGGCCTCGTGCAACCATCGTTGTTGCCGCAATTGCTTGATTGGTTATCCAAGGCAAGGGCACGAACCTCAATGGGATACAGAAGTTTATTTTTAACGCCCAACAGGCCCTCTACTTTGACATTCGTAAAGGTGCACATTCAATCGGCTCCAATGTGCGAGATGCTGCAGCCTACGTCATATGGGCATTGGCGAGGGCTCAGGATGCATCCAACCTTTCCCCGCATGCTGTCAAGCTAGCACAGAGCCTTGTTTCTGTCTCTCTTTTCGATCGTGATGTATCCATCCGCAGAGCCGCAAGTGCTGCATTCCAAGAACACGTAGGCAGGATGGTGCGGCGTTGTTAGGTTTCCTCCCTATCCAGGCACTCTGACCGTTCTCTTGAGGGTTCAGGGTTTGTTTGCTCATGGTATCGACGTGCTCCGTAAAACGGACTTTTACTCTGTGAACATACGGCGCAACGCATTCCTCACAGCAGCTCCACAAGTAGCTGAGTAGGTTGACCTTTCGCTGAGTTTCGTTTCCCTCCCATTTCACTACCTGTGTGGTAGGCATATTGATTACCGATCGGGTCTCATCGGCCACCTGGTTTCGATTACACTGCGTCACTGGGACGTTGCGATGAGGCAGTTGGGTGCCAAGTCCTTGAGGCTGATATGCGAGATCGACCTCGCGTCGCTAGGGCCGGCGTGCGTATCACGATTGGTAAGTCACGATTCTCAAGTTGCCGATGATGTTGAAACCGGACTGGCTAGGCACTACTACTGCGCTCGGTGGATCCTACGGATATTCATGGTGTAATGTTGGCGCTCGCAGAACTCGCCGATGCTTATCAACGACGATTTGGTCCTGAAGGAGAGGAGAAAAGACGAGAGGTCAGTCAAACCACTACGATATCACATTTATTTATCAGGACGTCCTGTGGAAGATTTTCGGTCTCATTGGACATGTCCCAAAAGATATTATCCTTGCGCCTCGCAACGAGCAAGTGCTCGGTGCAACCTGCAGTCTCATTGCCGTCAGTATCACCCAGCAGGAAGCACAGCAAGCTCAAGGCCAATCACCTGCCCCGGATTGGCGTTATCTCGTCGATCAAGGGCTCCGCCACAGGGGTATTAACGCGCAAGAGGCAGCTGCAACCGCAATGGCCGCGATGAGTTCTCTCGTGGACTGCTCCGTGTTGGTGCAAAGATGAGTTCTTTTTTCTTGTATATCTGGCATGTGTTATACGGTGTATACTGAGTTTGGACGGCTTTTCTGCACATTGATCAAGGAATTCAGGCACGGGCCCCCACCGTTGCAGCAGAGTCTGGGGCATGTGTTGGGTGTCCTTGACTATAATGCGCATCCTCATGTTCTCCCTGAAGCGGTGGATTACTTGCTGGAAAGCATCAGTTCAGAGGTGAGGAATTGGATTACATTCCATCCACAGTCTCCGCATGTTACCCTCATTAAACCGGTGATTACAGTCTGCAGCTAGAATAACAAATGTCGAAGCGCGCCGAAATTGTTACCTCGCTATCCCGAAGATCTTCGCAAACATAACGCCGAGGTTAGCGCAACGTACGTTCCGCTCCTGATGTGGATGTATTCCGTATCTTACCACTCAGATGTAGATTTCCGATCAAGTAAGGTCTGTGCTTTGTTCGACGCACTGGACAGTGGGCTGGAGGACTACACTACGGACGAACGTGGAGACGTGGGATCCTGGATACGCATCGCTTGCGTCCGCGGCTTGGGTTCCGTCACCGAAGATTTATTCCGCATTTCTGGCAGCCTGCCGGATTTTCCTTCCTTTTTACCTCCC
>JBBPRF010000192.1:0-41759 GCA_038092875.1 Lanmaoa pseudosensibilis
GGTTTACTCCGCTCCGATTAGGTAATTAACTCAGTTGTTTTCGCCCGTCTTAGGCAGCAGCTGAGCTCCGGTTTACTCCGCTCCGATTAGCTCCGCTCTGCTCCGGACTCCGACGTTTTTGACAGACGGCTCGCCTTTGCTGCTTGCAATATGAAGTGGCAGCCAAGATAGCTTGAGGAACGGTGGCTCGAACGTTATCTCGCTTGGCTTCAAATATGTTGGACGTGTAGGGACTTGTTAGGTTCCCGAGCGCAATTACTGGATCACCCAGTAGATATTCTGTGGAGAAAAAACGCTGTTGATAGCAGGATACTACCATATGTGTCGAGTAAACTTACTGGTGTAATGAGCCGGGAGCTTTGTGACAAGGAAATCAACAACACCGCTAAACGAGCGTTTTCCAGAGTCCTGTGTGAAGGTTGTCCTCGCAATGGGAAATTCTGGAATTATATTGACGGCTGTATCTCCGGCAGACATGACCGACGCGACGTGTAACAAGACCATATTAATCAAGATTCGGCATCCGGCCTCTGTCTATGAAAGGAACAAATCACAAGTCGTTGATGATTGATCACGAACGTCACCCACCACCGTTGAGACGTGATTTCTGACCAAGTGTATGAGAGATTGTGTCATTTCCATGGAAAGAGATCCATAGATTTTATTGTGGCCAAGCTCCTCCATTTCACTCTTCTTCGTGTTCAACATGAGGAGCGGTCGAACAGATATGTTCATGGAAGCAAGAGTGAGATGATCGACTTTCGAGAATGAACAGTGCTAAAAGGAGAGCTCATATAGCATGACAATGCTTCACTAGCCATTGGTTAACTCACCTTGACGTTCTCTAGCTTGTCAGCCAACGCTTGCAGCATATCAATTAGCCCAGATGGCAGATCTTCGTCGTCCTCGTCGAGGCTGAAACGAAACTGCTGCAACTTGGTGAGCAGCACATTCGTGTCGTCCGCTGTTAGATCTGAAATTTTTCGTCGCTTATGTGCCATTTACTGAAGTGAGGTGTATGTAGCAAAGGTAGAGGTTTATACTACGTTACACGACAATAATTGTTTTGGGTTAGGTCACGTGAGTGTTAATGCCGGTGATCATGACCTGACTGAGATTGATGACCCGCAGAGGAAATGGGTTTGGTCGATAGGTTACATTGAGAGGGTGTTCGACTTCAGCAACGTACGAGACGGAAAGCTACACTTTAATGTATACACTTTTTACTAGATCGTCGCATTGGTTCCCGCGACGCCGAACCTGCATACCCTAAGGACCAGTAACCTTTGGATTGAGGAGAGCTACGTAAGGCTCCGTAGGCAACGTTGACGCTGCTTCTTTTGGTCTTCTGCGATGTTCAAGGGCTGGGTAAACGCTCAGCCGATGACAGCGGTGAGATTCTCTGGGGTGATGAAGGTGTTGGACTGGTGGTAAAGTGAGACGTCGGCTTCCATCCTCTTACCTTAGAATTTGCCCTGGATGAAACGCAGCGTCTGGATGTAAACGTCAGAAAGGTTATAAAAGCCCCAAGCGTTCCGTAGTTGGAATTGATGGGGGCAATGCTCAATAAAGAGGCGCGCAAATGAGGGAGGAAGGCAGAAGGGCCCAAGCATCCAAGCGTTCCGCGGTTCGGATCGACGAGGGCAGGGGAAAATTTTTGAAGAGTAACATACGCGCCCTTGGTGTCCCAGATCCAGGTTTTTTGAATAGGGTGAAACAGGGCCAAGCGTTCGAAGGTGCAAATCGACGGGGGCAGAGATGGTAAATAAATCAATAAGATCAAAGCATAAAATGTGACGTAGTGACCTAACGAGTCAACTGTCATCCGTGGGTTAAATGCAGACATGATATAACGTACCGACGATTGTAAGCCCGAGGCATGGGAGGTTCCAACCTTTCATCACCATCACTGAAGCAGGCTCCTCCAATGCTTCTCTGATCGAATGAGCAAAATAGCTAGTCATTTGGACATACGGAATAGACGAGACATCACCCGGCTCATTTCCGAACCCAGCAATGCAATAAGCTGCATGGTGTGGTCCAAGGATGTGACCGTCCGAGACGCTACCGTAGCTAAAAGCGGCCTGCATGAACTGAAAAGGGGGGTTATCGGTGCGCGCAGAAAAGATGTCATTCAAAGCAGTTAGGCCTATGCTCCTTCTCTCTGCTTCGCTGGTGAAGACGTGTGACATCAGGTCTGCGAAGTCGTCAACAGCCGATATTATCGCTGCAGATAACACGTTTTCCATTCCTGGAACGTCCTCACGGCCGTGGAAGATGTCGAGGAAGTGGCTAAACCCTTCATACTGAAGTGGGATGGGAGGAAGGTCGTCTTCAGCGTGAGGAGGTCCACTACCAGAAGGTTCGGAGTCATAAGGCTGCTCCGGTTAGGGACGACGGCTGTCGAGGATGCGTGACTCAAGGTCGTTGCACAGGCTCCTGAAAGAATTCGGTCGTGAAATTGCCGATGGTGCGTCAATCGCGATTTTGGCACGCTTCGCCAGCTCGCCGTAATCACCCGCCTCTTCACGATCACTCTGTTTCCCTTTCAAGTCACGTCAATCGAGGAAGTGACTGTCAGCAGAATGAAGCTTACTTTTGCGCACGAGACCTGTTGATGTGGGTGAGTACAAGTCGCCCCGTGAATGCCTTGCTTACCTTCATTGGGCCACTCTACGACAAGACGTGGAGTAGCAGAAAAAGGAAGGTCGCTAAAGATCGTTCCCAGTAGCTGGTCTCCATGCAAGAACTGACCCGCTCCCGTAGTACCAAGAATCTTGGGAAGGGCGTCCGTGGCCGAGATCTTGTAGAGCTTCAAGACATTCGCAGGTACATCAGCAAGAGCCGTTGGTAGTTCTGACTTGGTCTCATCCTTGAGCAAATCAACCTGACCATGTGTTGAGGCGTTGACCATAAAGGAGGCATAATCCTCTGCTCCTCGAGGCCAGCTGTGAACGACCAGAGATGGGCCATCTGGAGATGCGAATGACGATCTCTGCGGACGTTGAGTTGGATCATGAGTTCCACACAACTATAACAAAGTGGAGTTGGTGCTGCGGGATCGGTGGCTCGAAATATTCTGAGAGCAGTCGCGTAGCCCGCAACGGTTGGCCCACCCTAGAGATGGAGAGTGTGCCAAGGATGTCCTCTATAGAATCGTCATCAGGCACTGGTTTATCTTCCGGGACCTTATAGACGTCCATTGCTGATGAGGAGGAGGGGAGAACGTCGAACAATTCGCGCTTAACGATACGCTCTTTGAATTCGTCAATCGTCGTTCCCGGGGAAACTTTGATGATGCCCCAAGCATCAAGCCTGGATCGCCCGCGTAACCAATAGACGAGTACCCAGTCGGACATGGGTAGGGACGATGTGACGAACTGACGGAGTGGTGGCAAGAGAGGGGTTCTGGCTTATGTACTCGGCCACTGACAGTAACACAAAACGGATAGATCGGTATTTTGCCTCGGCGGACAAGAATCCATGCATCCTTGAACTTCCACGTATCATATATAATGTATGGGGTCTACTGGGACAGGTGTCTCCCGGGTCGCTGGTGTGTCTATCGTCACGGAGAGTGCATGTCCGCCATGTCACTGATGTGGGAGAGTTTATATGATCTACTCACACGAAACCTTTGAAGCAGAGAAGGGACGAGGTCTTGTATGCTCTCAGAGGATTCATATTGACGACACGGAGTAGACAGTTTGCGGTCAACGTTCGAACGCGAGCATCCCCTGAAGGCTCTAGGTTATTTTGCTCTTCCGAAGACGCTCCACCTCGATTTCGGCCTCCATCTCCCTTGCAGCAGCCTCTGCCCACGTGCCAAACCCTCCCTTGTCGAATGCCTCTGCGAGTCTTTGTTCGGCTGCATCGTGATCAAAGGTGGTTGGTGTTGAGAACGCGTGTTGTGGCGTCGACGCAGCAAGGAGAACGGGGTCATCAGGGACTGAATCATGAAAGGTCGGACGTCGATAAATTTTGGCGGTTAACAGCGGCATGGATTGTGATACCAATTTACGCATGCGTGCAGCAAATTCAGATGTCTGTGACGGACCTTGGTCAGTTGTGGTGAGGGACGGAATTGTTAGGATAGACTCACATTGTGAACATCCAGATAGGCCATGACACCCGCGATGGACGCGGTTGCACTCGACATGACGATGGTTGTTGCGATGGCAAAGGCTTTAAAGGTGTATAGAGGGGCATTGAAACGGTCTTGTTCGCTCACACTCGCTCTGTGTGTGACAGGTGGTGCTGGTAGTCGACGAACATGGGACGAGTGCACGACGACGCGACGTCGAGGAGGGGCAACCCTGAACGTCATCAGGCAAGAGCCACGACACAGCCACCTATGACCACCGCTTTCATCATGACTACATTCCCAAATGAACTTTGGATGACCGTCTTTGAGGAGCTCGACTCCCCAAGAGACCTCGCATCCGTCGTACGCACAAATAAACGCTTCAAGTCACTCGGCGTCAGAGTCCTCTACAGACACATCATCTGGAATGACCCCCTCAAGTTCGTCAGAAACTACACTTTCCTACAGGAACATCCAGCCCTTCGCTCGGTCACCCGCGCACTCACCCTCGGCATATCCACCGCAACCTCGCAGCTCGATCGCATCGAGCAAATCAGTCGTGCGAGAGCAATCATACACCTCTCTGGCGACATCACTTTTATCCACAGACCCAATCGTGCCCACGAAGCGCGCATCTTGGACGAAATCGGCATCGCCAGCCCCGTCGACCTCCTTGCTTCCGACCATGTCACCGACACCATGTACAACCACGCCTTGACCTTTTCCAACCTCCGGGAACTCACCTTCAACAGCATGGTCCTCCCAGATTCTTTTTACGAGTTTGTACATCGCTTCCCTGCACTCGATAAACTTGCTATCGAAAACTGCACCCCACCTCTCCGCCCCCATCACACCAGTCTGCACCCCCGAGACCTCCCCATCACCGAACTCACCATCATCGGCCTACGCGGCCGCAGAGATCCACGCGAGTTCCGCGCATTCGGTGAGGGTCAGCGCCTCCGTGTCATTCGCTTCGACTCGAGCTGCTACATTTATAAACACTTTTGCGAAATCCCCAGCCCCCCCAACAACAATAATTGGGCCCAGGGCTTCGTCGTCGTCCTGCCCCCCGGCGTCACCACCCTGCCTCCCTTGCACACCCTCCACCCCCCGGATGCTACCCCAACACCACAGCTCTTCCCCCCCTCTCGCCACGATCCAGTCCCATCCCCCCACATCCACACCATCGACGTCAAGTTCCCCACTCAAAAATCTTGGCAGTCCTATGTCTCTGAACCACACGACCAACTCATCAACCCATTTGCCGAGTTCTTGGCAAAGTGTCCTCGCATCGCCGACTTGCGGATCAGAAACTACCTCCCATGGCTCCGCCTACCCGATAACGCGCTCCCAAACCTGACGTACTACCAGGGGCCATTGACCACAATCAAGTCTGTCGTCTCTGGCCCACGTCGACCAAGACACCTCACCATCAGGGACCCCACGGGAGGCTTGGTTGCATTGGAGAAAGCCTTTAAAGAAATCGAGGCCAGCGGCGCCGGCCTCAACCTCGAGAGTCTTTCCGTATTTATTGGCTGGTGGGACGACGAAATCCTTTACGCAGTCCTCCACCATTTCAGTAGCCTAAAACGACTCGAGATCATGTACAAAGAAGGGGATCCGACTGAAGTGCGTCCCTTTCACCCCATCACAAGGTGCAGTGCTTAAAGGCGCGGTATATACAGGAAATGGTGTTGGGCATGGGCGCCCATTTCTTTGGACTGATGCCCCGCTTGTGGTCTGTCCGCGTCTTCAAAGTTATGCCCCCCGGCGTCGACAACGTTGGCGCGATCGCAGAAAGCCTCAGTGCACGCGGGTATCCACATCGGTCAATCCAACTCGCACTGGGGGAGCTCATAGGGGTCGACGGTCCTGAACGAGGTGAATTGGACGATGCAGAGTTTGAAGAAACCAAGTTCGGTACCGCGTCGTCGTCGTCATCACGTGTGGGGTGGACAGCAAGTCCGGAAGAACCCGAAGAGCTCATCTTGAAAGAGCTCATTCATGCGTGGAATCGGTATTGTCCGGTGTTGAGGGAGATACAACTCAAGGCAGGCTATGTGTGGCGGAGAGCGGGCCCAGACGATGTCTGGACGCAGCGAGCGACCAAAGTGAGTCGCGTGCGGGACGCAGGGTTTGAGGAAGCATGACAAGAAGAGGGGATGACTAGCGTATCATCTATGGACTGTGTTTTCTCATATTACTGTATGTACCTAGTAAAGACGTAGGACAATGACAAGTATGTACTTACCAGCGCTAAACAGGGGCTATCCAAATTTGTGTGACTAATCCACCGGCTTGCGCTACCAGCTCTCTCAGCGTACTTACATACGGTACATAATCCCACCGAAGCGTATCTGCGCATCGAGTTTAAAATCACACAACAGGCACCGTAATGCCATGGAATGCAAAAATTGTGAGCTCAGACAACGCCAGTTTTATTGTGAACACTGTCTACGGAATCAGTGGGTCAAACGTGCCTCGATCTGCTTCCCACTGACCCTCCTCCGAAACAGTCTACGTGATATTCGTTTGCAGACGCAGCGCTTCGGGAAGGATCGCGATGAGCAAGTTGCCAAGGCCTCGCGGGCTCTCAAGGGGATCGAAGGATCAAGAACGACCAGGGCTGGGCTAGCGAGCTGTCGAAGACGGGCGGAGGAGCTTGCAGAGGGATTGGCCAGGCTGAAGCGTGACAATGATGCCAGTGCGTAATTTTCGCCATTCCCCTATGATCTCGTTTTTTTATTACTCGTCGCATTCATGCAACGTCCTCGTTTGATTCGTTCCCTCTTTTTACTGTTCTCAGAACGTGAGCGGCTACGGCAGCTGCGCGAATCCCTCGCAACGCGTCGACGGACCCTCTCTGCTGCACGTCTCGTATCCGTACCACCACTGGACAATTTGACTGCCAAGGAGACGCAAGAGTTGCACGCACTCTCGACGGCACTCGCCCGCGCGCGCTCGGGGCTCGTTCAAGAGCTCGTCGAGGTCTTCCACGTGGTCGAGGTAGGTGGACGACCCCCGATTGGGGGGAAAGCGGGGACAAAGGGGGAATGGACCATAGGTGATTTAATCCTGCCCGTTCCAGGGGACATTCGACGTACGTGCGTTCTATTTCGAATCTGTTCCACGTCCCTCTAGACCCGCTCCACCACATCGTCCTCACGTTCGAATATATGTCACGATCCAGGCTATCCCCCAGATCATATCAACGCCGTCATCACGCACGCCATCCATTTCGTCGGATTACTCACGTTTTATCTGGGTGTCAAACTACCCTTCGAGACGGACTGGAGCGGAAAAAAGTTTGGTGTTGGACATCCGTGGATTGGGGCCGGTAAAGGCGGGGAATCCGGTAGCTGGGCCAAGTATGTTCTTCTCTTCTCCTTTTCATCCCGCATGCGAGGTATATATTTGGTTTTTATTGGGATTTGGGTGTCTAGGTGGACGACGAAACACCCGCTACACCTCACGGCCTCGTCCTCGTCCTCCTCGTCACCTTCGTCCCCGCAAACCCCTCTCCCGACGTCTGCGCTGCCGGCAGTCTCGACGATAGCATCCTCGACGACCCTCGCACCGCCAACAGAGCCCAAAGCGTCTTTTACGACAGCATTTGCGATGCTATTGTATAACGTGTGTTACCTTGCCCATACCCAAAGCGTCGAGATACCCCTCTCACAAGCGGGCGATGCGCTTGGAAATTTATGGGCGGTGTGTTGTAGCGGCGAGCTGGGACGGTGCGTCGGCCTCTCCCTCTTTCATCGTTCGCCGTTCATCGTTCATCATTCATCTTATTTCGATTTCGCAGTCGTTCGCACGAGACAACGCCGAATTTACCACCCCCGACGCCCGCTGCGTTTCCACTCGATTTTGCGCAGGTTCTTCAAGCGACGACGGCGAGTCCGGCGCGGGGAAGACGACGTGTCGCCGTGGTGGGGACGGGGACAGGCGTGGTGCGGGACACTATCGCAGGAGCGAAGGACGACCAAGGGTCTACGTCAGGCGTGCAATCTCCGACGCGGAGACGACCGGAGCGGATCGCAGAGGAGGATGGGTGGGAGGTGGTCGATGACGATGGGGCCGATGATGGGCTTGGATGATCAACCTGTCGGTAGAGTTGGAGATCATAGATGCGACCTCGGGCGCCGTTCGGTGGTTGGGTAGTTGTTGTATACGAGTAGTAATGCCGATTTGGATGAAACTACCAGTACTGGAGTCACTGGGAGTATACGCCACATGCAGTTACTCGAAACCTAGCCTAGTATGCGTCTGGGAATACATTGCAGTCGTGACGCGGTGGCTTGACGCTCTGGACAATCAAGCCAAAGGAAACCTGTATAGACAGTGCATGCAGAGTATGAGGGTGCAACTTGAATTGTCCGACGATGTCAAGAATTGCAAAAGGGAAAATTGAAAGATCTAAGGATACAATGCGCGGAGACCCTAAGGGAGTCGATGATCACAATCACTTCTGTTCACTACGAACCATCGACGGCCATAGTTTTCATCCACTCCATCACTTTGCTTCGGCTAGCTTCTTGGGCATTTAACTCCTCGTCCTCCATTCGCTTCTCACTTCTAATAGCAGCCTCTTGCGGTGTAATTCCCTGGATACGCATTAAAACCGAATTTAGCTCGTCCATTGCTGCCACCATGCCGTCCTCCCAAGGTTTCCGGCCGTCATCATTGTTGTGATTGTGTCGCGGGAAGGGGGGAATATGCTCGTAATTTGCGCTGCGGCAATTCTCCATAATAGCGTGGACTTTATCACCGTTCCTCCAGCGTTTGTAAGAGGCAATACCATACATATAGTCGAGGATAAGGGCAGGGGGTGGCAGGGATGGCGGGGGTTGCGGGCCCCAGAACTGTACATCGAGGTGTCCCCCATAGCACAAGGCAGCACCCAAGATACCAATCAAGTTCGCAGTAGAAAACTGAGACGCTGCTCGTGCTAATTCATCTGCTAATCTGCCTGAGTCATCTCCTTGTGGCTTCTTCAATTGTTGTAGTGTGATGTGGTGATCCATGTGCGCGGAACTCACTAAGTCGACTCTCTTTATGTCAGCGGGTCCCAGTCCATAATTCGGCGTCTGAAAATAGTTGCATTTGAAGTGCCTATCGAACTGCAAAAGTTTCTCACCTTTAGGAAGGCAACCACTCCGCGACCAAGAAACATATGCAGCTCCATTTTCATCAACATTCCGTTCTGAGCATCGTCGATCCCTGTGATTTCAGGTGGTTGTGAATAAAGGTGAGAACGGATGTCGACAACCTTCGCGATGTACTAGAACAGGCCATTCATCAAAGGGTCTCATAGAATGATCATAAACGTTACCTCGTCGCCCTTCCTCCTGTGAATCAGGTGTGCTGCATCACAGAGGGTCGCATTCGTGCCTGTAATGAAGCAAGAACCATCTCGTAGTAGGACGTCTCTTCTGAAACTCTTGCAGTAACTTGTTTGTTCAGTAGACGTGGTTCGGTCATTTAAGCCTTGATAGTCCATGAAGATGCCCTGGAGAAATGGGGATAAGGGGACTGTGTCGACCAACGATCTCGCATACAACAAGAATATTTACCTGAAGGCTTATAGTATATAATGGCGGGAAGGTCGGTCATAGTCGACTGGGCTATCAGTGGCATCCAGCGTTTTGAAAAGATCACCTCGGGCTCCACAAATACTGAACATTACATAACGTAGCCAGCGAAAAGGGCGGTTAGACAGCCTCTCGACATCACTGTTTGGAATAGAGAGGATGGGAGATTGAGGTTCATAATTCAGATAGATGTCGACCATGACGATAATGCGGCGTTGCATATGAGGATGATGAATCCCCTATCTAACAAGTTCTCACGATTTATCAGCGATCGTCCTCCACTCAACAGTGACTCGATTGCTCACCCAATGTGTCTGTACTCCAAAATGACGTCCAGCTACCAAGTAATAATATCGCCGATTTGAAACTGTCAGAACCGCCACTGGCCTGACAACTTATGTTTCGCTGATGTCAGTATACGACACATGCAGTCACTCGCCGAAACATAGCTGATACACCTGGAAATACCTTTCAGCCATGACGCGGTGGTTTGACGCTCTCAGGAACAAACGTGTGTAGACCTGGAGCATCTAAATTTAAAGTATAGACAGTGGCTGTGTCGATATCTTGTCATTGAAGTGGTCTACCGACAGGGTCACTCCGGTTCACATACCTTGAATTCAATACCATGGCCAAAGATAAACCCGGTTCTGCGTCAACCAAAAAAGCCGCTGCAAAAGCACAGAAGAAAACCAAGGCCGCTCAAAAGACTGCACGCAAAGAAAAGAAGAAAGCCACGAAACCCCAACGCGACAAAGATGATCAAGACGACGAAGATCTCGAAGATATCCTCGAAAAGGTGCATTCTGATCCGGATCTCCGTTATCTTGGCATCCGCGATCGTCGTTGTTGATCAGCGTTCCTGTTGTTGTTTTCAGTAGATAAGACAAGAATGGGAGGCAGCACATACGGTCACGGAAGAACTTGTGGAAGGTCCTCCGAGTAGACGTGCTAATGCCACTCTGACAGCATGTCCGAACGGAAATCACCTCTGGTGCATCGGAGGCGAGTACTTTAGTGAAGACGGGAAAGCAGTGTGTATCGTGTCTACTGCCTCCTGTGATTCCTGCTGACACTCCACCACTTAGTACTTTTACAGTGACGTGTTTCGTTACTCTCCCGAAAAGGTACGTCTTACTAGAACGACTCGGGTTTATGGTATACCATCGAATGTCGACCTGTCCTCACAGGACGAATGGCGAAAATTCGTTTCCCGAACCTGTCCCGGTCCCCGTTCTGCACACAGTACTGTGGCATCTCCCGCAGGAGGGGGCAAACTCTATCTCTTTGGTGGGATCCTTGTAATTCGGAAACCTCGCACGTTGTTAACGGCGATCGTGCTTGCTCGAATGCTATAGGTGGCGAATTTTCGTCCTTGTATCAAAACAGCTTTCATCATTATCGCGACTTTTGGGTTTTTGATATTCCGACACATACCTGGGAACGAATCGAGACCAAGGTGCGACCGAGCGCACGGTCGGGTCATCGGTAGGGTGGAGTTTGTATACCTTGTGCGTTGTATCGCTCAGCTGTGGCTTTGAACGTGAATAGGATGGCCATGTGGAAGCATTTCATTGTCTTGTTTGGCGGATTTTATGATCCCGGATATCGAAGTGGGTGTATGACGTTCGGGTCCTGACCTCAGCTTAGCTTGTGCGGACTTTCGTAACAGCCCAGTACCTCAATGATACGTGGATATTTGACACCCAAGAGTACAAATGGCGTCAAATCGAGTTCAAAGAGGCGGAACGCAAGCCCTCGTACGTGCTCTCCCAGATCCGAATCCGATAGTGCTGAAAGCGGCACGACCAGTCCTCGCAGCGGCTTCTCCTTTTTGTCCACACCAGACGGCATCGTTCTACACGGTCCGTCCGTTCCATCGTGCTCTTCCTTCCGCATGAGCATCACGATCTGAAAAATGGCTCGTGTTTCTGTCCCACAGGCGGTTACTGTAAGGAATACACCAAAGGGAAACGTCCCGTCGGCGTTATCCTCGATGACACCTGGTTCCTCAAGTGCGTCTTGATCCATTGACTGACGTATACGCGGGTGTGCCGACAACGAATCCAGGATGACCCTCGATCCGACCCTTCCGACCCCCCTCACGCTGAAATGGGAAAAACGCAAGACGGCATCATCGACGCATACGCCGACGGCGCGGGCGGGGTGTACAATGGCGCTGTGGTCGGCCAAGGGGACGGGGGTGATGTTTGGAGGGGTGACGGACGAAGAGCGGGGAGAAGAGGGGTTGGAGAGTGTATTTTGGAATGACTTGTGCGTGTTTTTTTTTCGTTTGGCGCGGGATGTGACGAACATGGACGCGAGACTGATGTGCTCTTTTTTGGAGGGAAGGTATGGATACCAGTTAGGGGGCCATGGGAGATGGATCGCAATGCATCTGAAAAAGCCGAAAAAGAGAGGAGGGGGGAAGAAGAAGCAGGTGAAGGGCAGCGGTGGAGCGATTCCGTCTATACAAGACCTCGATGATGACGATGACGAGGGGCCTGGAGAAGTTGAAGAGGAGGCACAGGCAAGTCCAGTATAACGTATTCACGCGAAGTGCTCGCTAAGCCTTCGTTGCAGACTAGATCTCCGGTGGTGACACGACCCATCCCAGAACCCAAGCGTGACGATGAGGTCGACCCCGACGATCCAAACTTGACGAGACCGATACCACGCTACAATGCCATGCTCGCGGTGCTCCGCAATACACTGTACATGTCCGTCTTTATCTTTCCCATCCCTGCCCATTCCAGTTTCGTATGGACTCTAACGCTTTGGTACTGTCTTAGCTATGGCGGCATCTTTGAACTTGGCACACGCGAATATACGCTGGACGATTTTTATGCTCTCCAGTTGGATAAATTGGAGCGGTTCGTGTGCCTCAAGCCAAGTGGGATTGTTATTCCGACCGAGGCGGAGGAGAGCAGTGATGAGGAAGGCGAAAGTGGAGAAGGGAGTGATGAGGACGAAGATGAAGATGAAGATAGTGAAGGAGAGACAGAGTCGGAGGATGAGAGGGAGAAGAAGCAAAGAGGGAAGGAGAAGGAGAAAGGGATGAAGAAAAAAGGAAAGAGACGGGAGGTGGAAGTGAGTGAAGAGGAGCCAGAAGTGCAAGTGGAAGTCTGTGTGGGTGTGAAAGCAGAAACAGAAACAGAAACGAAAGGAGGGGCTGAAGCTGGAAAGCCAGTCAACAAGGTAAGCCAGGGAGGGAGCCAGTCACCTGCTCCAGATCATCATGGCTCACTCGTGCCACCTTAGGACGACCTACGGGCCCAAGCGACGGCGTTCATGGGTGTCTCTGCAAAAGACGCGACGCGTTCGGCGGATGACGTGATTAGTACGCCTGCACCGGGAGAGACGCTGGCTATGTTCTATGCGCGCTCACGTACGTCCTCTGTGGATGTTCGACTGAGACTGAGACTGACGTTTGAGTATAGGCGAGTACTGGGCACAAAAGGCCCAT
The DNA here is from genome assembly GCA_038092875.1 of Lanmaoa pseudosensibilis. NCBI lineage: Eukaryota > Fungi > Basidiomycota > Agaricomycetes > Boletales > Boletaceae > Lanmaoa > Lanmaoa pseudosensibilis. The sequence continues at coordinate 13,145 of JBBPRF010000192.1, forward strand.
CATGATCATGCAAGTGATAATCGCGGAAAACAATTACGACGGGATGGATTTGGGCTGGCCGAGGCGCGGTATGGTGCGTTGGTCAGACTAGGCTCCTGGTTGTCTCACACTCAATCACACCCCATAAACCTCGTTAGCGGAATATAAGCCGATCTTGGAAGAGGTGGAAAAGATTTTGGCAGAGGCAGGATTGGATGAGGATGAGATGAAGATGCAGGGTACGAGGGACGTTGCCGGTGTGGGTGCTGGGCAGAGTCGGAACCGTCGTTGATGGGGATCTATATATAACTCTGCACAGATCTATCATATCTCGAGGAAATTCCCCATTTTGGTAATCCATCAAGCGTTGTCGTTTGTCCAGAACTACGAAGAGGCTGCCGCGACTCGCGCTTGCTAATATCTTGTTATGGTGCGTCCCGTACCCTGGACCTTGGACAGCGTCACACCCTGAACCCTCTTTAAACAGGCCATGCAAAGCATATCGCCCACCACGAGCACCTCTCTCGCGGGAGTCCCCACCATCACCGAGCCCTCACCCGAGCGATCCTCCTCCTTCGCCTCGACGCCCGGGACACATACCACACACGTACACACACCCATGCCACCCGAACTCGAACAAACTCTCGCGCTGCTCTCGGCCCATCGTTCCGTTCTCGGTTACCTTCTCCTATCGCGCGGCGACCAAGTGTCTATCATCCGACACTCGGGTGTCGTATTCGAGGGCGAGCATGGGAGAAAGTATGCCAGCGTGGTCGGGCGGATTGTTGAGAGCGTGCAGGCAGGATTGGAGGAGGTCAGTGGTGAAGAGAATGATGGGGTGCGTCGTCATTTCTATCGTCTTGTGCCCCTCCCCCCTTTTTTGCTTGGAAATCGTCTCATCGAACATGTTTTAGGATCATATTCGGTTTATGAGAATCAGAACGAAACGACACGAGTTGATGATTTCACCAGGTGTGTTTGTTCTGTTCTGTTCTGGTCGAGAGCGTGACGTTGATGAGTGTGTTAAAACAGACGATCGGTTTCTTCTTGCTGTGTTACATGACCCAGCCACTTAATCCCGGGACACCGTGTTCTCACATTTGTATTCTTAGGATTTTCTTTTGCATAATTCAGGCTCTTTCTCGAATCGGTACATGCTATTGTTGTTGCTACAAATACACAGGTATACATCTCCGTCCATCCTTGCCTTTATTGGTGACCACGAACAGGCTTCGGGACATATCTGTTGGACAAGCATCAAACAACGGCACGATTGAGAAAACCAAAGCATGCGTACGGCTCTTCGAGATAGGTCACTTCCTCCGGCGTCAACGTGATGTCGGTCACAATGCTCTCCTTGACTCGCTCGATGGAGTTGACACCCACGATGGGACTCGCAACCTTTTGACCAACCCAGGCCAGCGCGATCTGTCCCATCTTGACACCCTTTTTATTCGCGAGCTCCTCCACGCGGGTGATGATGGTCTTGTCGGCCTCTGAGTGCTTTTGCTCGAATATGGTGCCCTTGGCGTCGTTGAATCGGACAGTTTCGGTGCCAAGGGGGCGGGCGAGGTTTCCTGCTGCAAGAGGCCCCCAAGGGATGACACCAATCCCGTTGAATTTACAGTATGCCAGCATCTCGCGCTCCTACGTTATGTCAAAAGATGCCCCATCAGAGTGACCCGTGCAATAGGGACATACCTCTTCGCGGTAAAGCAACGAGTACTCATCCTGCATGCTGATAAACTTGGTCCAGCCGTTCTTCTCGGCCACCTCGTTGAGGTGGGCGAATTGCCAGCAGCGCATCGAACTTGCCCCAATGTACCGCACTTTACCGCTCTGAACGAGGTCGTGGAGGGCTTTCATCGTTTCCTCTGCGGGGACCTCGGGGTCATGTCGATGGATTTGGAGAAGATCGATGTAAGGGGTCTCCAAGCGTGCGAGTGAGGCTTCGACCGCGTTAAAGATGGCTGCGTGGGAGAGACCGCCCTGGTTGACGTATTGTGGCAGTTCCTTGAGGCCGGGCACGAGGAACGGGAGGACGCTGATTTCATCAGCGACGAGGCCGTGACATTTCGACGCGATCACGATCTGGTGACGGGAGATTTGATACTAGGCGAGGAACGATGAGAAGAGGGGGTCCAAGGAAACGAGAACACGGGGTTTACCCTTTGGATAAACTTGGCCACGAGACGTTCAGATTCACCGTTGGAGTAGATGTTGGCGGTATCGATCGTGTTGATTCCCAGGTCCCATGCCGCTTTCATGACCTCGAGGGAAGGTTCTTCCTCGAGTACCCATGGCTGGATTGAGGGAGGATATGGATATGAGGTCACGATCTCACGGCGCGACGAAGAGGATGTTTGTGAGAAGGGGAGAGGGCGTACGCACACTCCATTTCGGTGAACCAAAGCTCATGGCTCCCAGCTATCATGGCAACACATGTTTTGTCAGGGTCGACGGATGTCATATCATGTTGCAGCTGGATCTTCTGCATGGGACTTACGATGGGCACGGAGACTCGGAGACCAGACTTGCCAAGCTGACGGTATTCGACTTTGGGGGTGGACATGATGATAAGGACGTTGAACAAGGATCAACGACTCGGACTCCGACGCAGGTTCTCGTATTTATGCTGCCTCAGCTTTAAAGCCGTTTTGAGACGGTCTTATGACCGACGTCGCGAAATGGACCGCGAAACAGGGTGGCCGAGATTAAGGATGCGCGGTGTTTGTCGGCTGGTAATCAAGCCAATGTATAAATCCAATCGTTGGACTTGTCTTGAGGTTGGTGCGCAATCCCGCAATGTTATTTTGTATGGCATCACGACGGTTGTTGCAGCACAAATACACAGGTATACGTATTACGTCGACTGCACTCCGCCTTCAGTCGTGACCACGAATAGACTTTGGCAGATATCTATTGATAACGATCAGCAACGGTACCACGTGAACCCAAGAGTACGTACGGGGCTTCAAGATAGGCCACTTCCTCCGGCGTCAATACGATACCCGTTACGATACTCTCCTCCAACCTCTGAATGGAATTGACACCCACGATAGGACTTGCAACCTTTTGACCGACCCAGGCCAATGCGATCTGTCCCATCTTGACACCCTTTTTATTCGCGAGCTCCTCCACGCGGTTGATGATAGTCTTGTCGGCTTCTGAGAGCTTCTTTTCAAATATGGTGCCTTTGGAAGAGTTGAGTCGGATGGACGCTGTGCCGATAGGGCGAGCGAGGTCTCCCGCAGCGAGAGGCGCCCAAGGGATGACACCGATCCCGTTGAACTTACAGTAAGCCAGCATCTCGCGCTCCTACGTGAGATCAGAGGACGTCGAAATTACTCCATGCAAGGCGACACCTACCTCTTCGCGGTAAAGCAACGAGTACTCGTCTTGCATGCTGACGAACTTGGTCCAGCCATTCTTGCTCGCCACCTCGTTGAGGTGGGCGAATTGCCAGCACCGCATCGAACTTGCCCCAATGTACCGCACCTTTCCACTCTGAACGAGGTCGTGGAGGGCTTTCATCGTTTCTTCGGCGGGGACCTCGGAGTCATATCGGTGGATTTGGAGGAGATCGATGTAAGGGGTCTCCAAGCGTGTGAGTGAGGCTTCGACCGCGTTGAAGATGGCCGCGCGGGAGAGTCCTTTTTGGTTGATATACTGCGGCAGTTTGTCGAGGCCGGGTACAACGCTCGTGCGGATGCCCGGATCATCGGCGACGAGACCAAAGCATTTCGAGGCAATCACGATTTGGTGACGCGGGATTCGATGCTAACAAGGACGGTGATAACTATGGAGAATTCAGGAACAAAGACACATAGGTACCTTTTTGATGAACTTTGCCACGAGACGTTCGGATTCACCATTGGAGTAGACGTTTGCGGTATCAATCGTATTAATACCAAGATCCCATGCGGCTTTCATGATCACGAGAGACGGCTCTTCATCCAGGACCCACGGCTGAACAAGAGCGACCACATGAGGCTACGATCTCACGGCGCGGCGAAGAGGGGCATACGCACGCTCCATTTCGGTGAACCAAAGCTCATGGCTCCTAACTATGTGGATGACACGTTTGGTCAGGGTCGGCGGCAGTCATACTAAAACCTTCTGCATGGGACTTACAATAGGGACGGAGACTCGAAGCCCAGATTTGCCTAGCAGACGGTACTCGACTTTTGGGGCGGACATGATGGGTAACGAAGACGAGAGTGCGAGTAAGCGAGTGACTTGGAGTCGGACGCTGGGCGCGGGCTCTTCAAGTATTTATGCTGATCCGGGCTTTACAAACCATCCATGTGGTCTTCTGACCGATGGCGAAACAGTGGCCATTCGAAACGGGGATGGTGGGGAAACGATACCAAGATTAGTACTGGGGAGTTGTCAGCTGGTATTCCAGCCAGCGTAATAAGCCAATCTCCGGATTAACCCCCGCTCTGACATGACCGAATGTTTTTCCGAATAATTTCCTCGACCGCTGAGAGTTCGGGCCGACGTGGGCTGAGCGGTGCTCCGTTATTGGAGTGGCACTACAGCGGTGCCGTCCGTTTAGCAGAATGCTTGAAGGCGATACAGCACGGTACCTGACATTGCGCGCCCTGCTCGCTGTCCTGACACTAAAACATTGGATATTATCACCACGCTGATGGCAGTTGTTAGGTAAGCTGTTCGAGAGCCAGCAGTTGAGAGGCGGCGGTAGTGACAAGAGTTGTTCTACATTTTTCTTCCTTTCATTCCACGACATTCATTTTCTTGAATCTCTCGGTCCCTTTCTGCGTACGTTCCTTGTTCTCGTGTTATCATACCCGCCCAAAAAAGTTCCAACACCTAAACAGTGAACACACCTGTAAGCGCCTGCCTCGTTGTCATGAAACTCGTTCTTTTTGTATTGATTTGTTTACACTCGAACTTGCTTGACGACTTGTACGAACCCATCCGACGAGATCAGCGTTGTGGTTGTTGATACCTCCTTGGATCTGTCCTAGGGTAGCCTCCACCCACACCAACGGAACCGACGCGTATTTCTCTTTCCTCTTTTTTTCTACCTCGTGTTTTCTCGCGCGTACCGAATATGCGCTTCGGAGACTTTTCAACACTTTGTTCTCAAGTGCCGTCATATACTTGGTGCAACCTCTTTTACCGGCAGGTGAGCTTCGTTTTCAACTGTGCAAGCCTCGTCGATGTCATAGATCACCTCGATCAGGTCCTCCAGAATGACGGTGCCCTCCTCACTGGTTTGTCTGCAAACTCAGCAACGGCCCCCGTGGGTGTGAACCCAGAATGTGGGATACCATTGGTGCAGACGAACGGCTCACTTGGAAACATTGCCAACATTATCGTTTGTGGCTTAAGTGTCATTGTGGTCGTTGCTCTCATCGTTTTCTCCAGTCGGAGAAAGGCAGCGGTCGGTACGTTCTCGATGCTTGACTCATCTCTGAAAAATCATGCCTGTGTACCCCCACGGGGGTGTCCGTCATTCGATCTTTTTAAGTTGTCTCCATCTCTCTGCGGCTCACATGGTCTGCTTCTATAGGACGCACAGAGCTTCGCATATTCTTTGGCCTGTACCTTGTAACACTGATATTCCAAATCCTAACGAATGGCTCCGTCATCCAACAAGGCACCAAAGGCCTGGTCATTCTCACTGCGATTCACGCCGGCCTTGTTGTTACTCTTTTTTGGACCTTACTTGGAAATGCTATCGTAGCAACACAGATCGTCGAAGACGGTACTCTAAGCTCCATGATAGTGCGTTTCCTCTCGTTTCCAACGCGATTTCAATCGATGACATAATTTCGAATAGCCTCTTGGCATCATCAGTATCTTCTTCTTTGTTGCAACCACGTACATATCCCTTGATATCGCACTATTGTTCAACAATACATTCGGACCTTCAAATCCACAACAAGCACTCAGTAGCATACCACTCTTCGTGCTGACGAGCATATGGCCCGGAGCGTAAGTATTTTGCCCTCTATTTCGACACATGCGGACCTGACGTGGTACACTCTTCAGCGCTGCTCTCATTTATTTCGGCATCATGCTGTACATTGTGCTGGGCGTCCTGAACGAAGTCAGGCCCGTGTGGTATTATGTGATATCAGCCATCCTTTTCATTCTCAGTCAACTGGATTACTTCCTCTTGAGCAAAGTCATATGTCGGGTACGTCATCACGCCCCTGTATCGCGATAGCGGTGCTTCATAGTGCGACCGTCTCCAGGGGGCATCAATGAAAGTTGATGGTTCATTCATCGCAACAATATTAGAGACTGCAGCCGTTGTCTGCCTATACTTTGGATGGCGAGGCATAACAGAAGGTGCGTGGACCACAATCATGTCCTGTGTGATTTTTTTTTTTCTGAATCACTGACGATGCATGATACAGAGGATTGGGATGTAGACTACTACCCGTCATAGCGGAGCGAACAAGTTGTCGGAATCTCGTAAACTGTATCTGTTATGTTTTTTTTCTTCTATTTCCTTGTTCTCACCTCCAAAGAACCTTTAGCCTGTTGTCTTACCTGCCTTATCATTTATGGCGATACACTTTTTCTCTGATCTCCTTGATCCGATTGCGTCAATGCACCCAGGTTTTTAGTACCTTATCTCTTCTCTCCTCATCCTGTTGTCCTTCCCAGCCTTTTGTTCCCGCGTTACCTCTCCCCTCCCTGATGCCATGAAGTTTTGGCTTTTGGCTTGTGGTTAATTATAGGAGTTGGACCGGTTGGTACATAAAATTTCCTTTACTCTAACGATCACCTTGCGAATGCGCCAGTATACATGTAGGTGTTGCTTATAGCTATCCGTAGGTGCTAGTTTGAACTGTTTGGGTGGAGAGGAACCAGCGGATGTTGACTTTTCTTGGCTATAAAGTACGTATTATATCTACAAACTACCGTCGTACAATTTCAAGCATTGGTTGAAATCGAAGAAGAGAGACAGAGTACTTATGTATTCTAGAAAGTGCCTAGCGCACGTACCACATTACGGCCAAGGATGGCCGCGGGAAAAAAGGAAACGTCCCTGGTGAAACGTGTGGACAGGCTGTGCCACAATTCGTTTCAGGAGTCGCTCGATAAGGGGGCAGCGATAACCACAGAAAGCTGAAACGCGTCTCAAAACGTACACCTAAAACGTTCTGCTGCCCATAGTCTGTTTCGCATAAATCCAAGCAAGATGCAAACACAAGAACGACGCGACGCGTTCTTCTAATCCTCAATCTTCGTCCGGGTTCTCCACGTAGCGCTGCTGGACGATGGGCGTAACCTCGATACACACCCACCCGTCCGAATCGGGGGACGTCTGACGTGGCTTCCATTTCGGGAGGAGTGTGAATCGTAACTTGAGACGCGAGCTCTTGGACGGGGTGGCAGGTGGCGTTGGCGCCGCTGTGATCGGCCCACTGATGGGACTGGCAAACCGACCACTTCGTTCCTCCCGCCAGGTGGAGGCGCTCGATGAAAACATCGTCGGGGACGGGTACGGGGACGAAGGAGATGGGGAAGAATGGGATGAGGAAGAAGGGGATGAGAACATCCACGGCTTCGTCCTCACTTTCCGGGGGGTAGATGGCATGGAGCTCGTACCAGTTGGGGTGGCATCACCATCCCAGGGTCGGCGTTTGCGGAGTAGACGTCGGGGGCGGGGTATGTATGGCCACGAGCCGCTAGGAGAGACGCAGTCGTTCGGCCGAGTCCATTCGGGGACAATGGAGGTCTCAGAGATATGCACGCTTTGGAGAGCGCTGTCCGTAACATTGACATAGTTGGACGTGGAGGTCGTCGTCGTCGAAAAGCGCGATCTCTAAGTCATGAAAAACGAAAATGGTAGAAAAAAATCAGAAAAAATCGGGGCAAAGGGCCATTGATAAGAAGGCGATGTGCAACAACTGATCAAAGGCAGAGATAGACTTACCAGATACGTGGGTCGACTCCCCGAACTCGAGTCGCTCTCTGAATCTGAGGGATACGAAGTGAGCATCAAGTTGGACCCGAGTCGGAGTCTTCCAAACTCAGATGGCGTACGGAAAGAAGACTCCATGTCCAACAGATCAATGCAAGACAGTTGCAGTGATCGCTTTGGTTTGGATTGAATGTCGTGGGAATATACGTCCAGCCCGTCAAACGTCGAGGAGGCACGCGTTTGCAAGTAACGTGACGCGCTCTGACCCGCCTTCGTGTGGAGGTGCTCTTTCGAGTCCGAAGGTGTGCAATGTATGAATGCTTTGAAGGCGTCTTGGAATGTGGCTAGCGTCGCGGTGTTTTCGCCCGCCGCGGTGCATCCTTCAGTGTCTCGATCGGCGGAGATAAGCTGTGAGTAGTTGTCATCGTCAAACGCGTGGGGTGGTATCCCTGATAGGCTTTCAGACTCGAGCAGCGCAGCGCCCGAGAACGTGACCATCCCTTCATCAGGATCCCATAGTGCTGCAAACGTCAACGCAGTCTTGGGAGGCACAACTTCTGACCAACGGTTAAGGTAGGCGGTGTTGCTGAGGGTTTTCCTGGACGAGTTATCCAGCGAAAGACAAAACTATCAGGCAAACCAGGGTAGATAAATGCATGAGCAGAGGGAAGAAGCCGACGTAGAAGCGTCGATGTCCTACCTTATTGCGACTTCGAGTAGAAGACATATTGATCATGAGGAAAAGGCTGACCAGCGTGTACGACAAAAGAATGGGGTGTCGAGAAAAACGCGGCGGAGTGTCGGGGACAAGGGCGCGGAGGGAGAACCGTACAAGTGATGGAAATAAAAGGATCGCCTAAGAGCGAAACGAACAGAGGGCTACTGGATCTGGATGTGAATGTGAATGTGGATCCAGTCGTCGTATGCCTGCACACGGGGCGGGAGGTGCAAAAACTGCCGCAAGGAAGGTCGAGCTTGCATGACCAAAGCTTTATGTGACGCGCGATAACGGCTTCATTGAATCATTCCTCACCTCGTGCATCAAAAAGAAGCAACATACCGGGAAATCCCTTCTTTGTGAGAACACCCCCGGCGGGGCGACTTGCTCAGAGTTGCACACGTGATGTTTCGGGATGACCAGAATCCCAGAGCAGCCCGATGAAAGACCAATCTTGAAGTAAATCAGTAACTAAAGATGTTCTGAAGGCAAAACCCCCAAGTTTTCAGCGAAGACTGTATCCGATAAGATTCTTTCAAGATAAATCTGACATTTACGCTGACAGCCAGTTGAAAGATTGGAAACCCCATTGTGAAAGTCCATGTTCCTCATCGGGGGATCCATAGTCACGTGCATGATGCATGTTCTGCAAAGTCATCTCCGTGAATCCACATGGCGTATGTTGGAGCCCAGGACATGAAATGTCGCAGAATCAAGCCAGGTCGCCGTGGAATTCAGCGGGTATAAGTGGGTAATCTCTCTTCATGATCAGTATACATAGTTTCTCGTCATCATGAACGCTTACTATGTGAACAACTACCGAATACGGACCATGACTAGCAACATTCTCTCATAAGAGAAGGGTCTTGACACTCGGACACGACGAGGAAAATTTGGACCAGTGTCTCTCGAAGGCTAACCCCAATGCAAGGGTAAGAAGGCCCTATAACGCGGCAAGTCCTGCAGGGTGGCGGTTCGTCGTGAATAGTGCTCCAATTGGCCGTACGTACGCGGATCAGATGAAGAAATAGGAGTACGAACAGAGTTCAGGGCTCAGCACTCAACAGCCCTGGACGGGATGACTTTAGGAGCGTTGCTGACTGAATGAGGCGGAGGAGACAGTATCATGGTCACAAATCCCTGCCTTCTTTGGTGCTGTTGGCACCGAAACTGGCAATGCAGGCAGAGCCGAGTCAACCCGACGGAACGAGTGAACGCAACGTTGTGACCGGGTGCCCGAACTAGTGCGTCGCGGTGTAATCATGGAATGAGAGCGAGTGACATGTATTCCGAGTCTGCGCCCATGAAATGATTGTCGGTCAGAAGGGTAACTGATAAAGAGGCTTTCAGTTCATGATGGTGTACATCTGTCCTGATAGTGGCAAGTCAAGTCATCCGGGCGTGTGATACTAGTACAGGCTGTCGCCGACGAAACTGGTAGTGTAGGTTCACAACACTTCAAGTCAGTCATCCGCGCGCTGCACCGTCTTCAACCATTTGTTCTTATCACTTTTACTTATTTGAACTTTTGGTTTCGTTGTCTTATTCGACTCGCCGTACTCGTTTTATGCAAGTTGTCGGACGATGAACTCTGCGACCGGGCTATCTCGACGACGTGTGGCAACCGCCTCCACTTCGTCGGTCTCTGGAGACGAACTGGCCAGCCCAGGCCGGCACGCGAACGGCTCTGCATTAAATGGTGCAGTAGCGACCCACGCGGGTTCTGCATTCGAGGGGGGAAATAAAATTGCGTTTGACCCGCGCGACCTTGATCAAGACAGAGAAGACAGCCGCCATGGTGGCAAAATGCCCCGTCTCACCATTATGGAGGAAGTTCTACTGTTGGGACTGAAAGACAAGCATGTATGTAACATGACACCTTGGTTTATCTGCCACATTCCATCATTCGTACGACCTATGCCTGCGATTTCCGCAGCATGGGCGCTAGATCATCGGCCAGGTGTTCCGAGCTCACTTCCTGTGCGGATGAATTCGAGTGCACCACTTTTGTGGCATTTTTCCGTTGCTTTGGCGCTCGTAGCTGATTGTCGTACAGGGTTACCTCTCTTTTTGGAATGACAGCATCTCGTACGCCCTTCGGGGATGCATACTCATTGAACTCGCGCTTCGTCGTCGGATAGCACTCGTCAAGGACGTGAATCGACGGAGAAACCCCCTGCCAGACCGCCTAGTGGAGGTCATTGATGATAGACATACAGGGGAGACAATACTCGACGAGACACTCAAGATGATGAAGGCCCAAGAGGCGGACAAGTTCACAATAAGTAGTTGGATCGATCTTTTGAGTGGTAAGTGTTTCAAGCACTGGCGCGAGCAGGCGATGGAGGTGCCTTTGCCATGCGACAACCTGTCTGTGTCACACAAAACGGGTGACTTACCGACTACCTATCTTCAGGAGAAACGTGGAACGTCATGAAAATTGGATACCAACTCAAGCAGGTTCGGGAGCGTCTTGCAAAGGGCCTCGTCGACAAGGGCATCCTTCGCACAGAGAAGCGAAATTTCCTCCTTTTCGATATGGCCACTCACCCCGTTGCCGATGTCCGGACCAAAGAATCCATCATCACACGCGTCGTGTCGCTCTTGACAGCGACCACGTCCACCGTCCCACCTAATGCGCTCGACAAGGAAGGCACGCAATGCAGAGTTACGCGTGCCGTGTGCCTTGCCTGTGCAGCGTATGCGGCAAGCGTTCTCGATAACGCGTTTGGCCGGCTAACCTACGAGGATCGCGAAGCCGCTTTTCAAAGATGCGACGAGATGTTGGCAGAGTTTGCATGTTGGCCGTTTGGTAGTAACACCGGCCCTGGCACTGCGAGTGGTCGGAGGCGAGAGGCGGTGAGGATCGGCATGGGGAGTGCCTTTCCCAGTGGACGTGAAAGCGTACTCGGTCTCGTGCAGGAAGTGAAACGAGAGATGGGTGGGGAGGAAGACCTCGGATTCGAGTTGATCGCAGGGGTGTTGGAGGTGCTTTCGAAACTAGATTCACTGTTGTGAACGCCCGTCCACAGTGTAGCGATGCATATCCGCCGTATATTTTTTGACCCATGCACGGCAGGTTCTATGCTCCACGCTATTTATTAAATTCTGGTTCATTATAATGGAACCTTTTGGTTTCCTTGGATCATCGATCATCACACATAATTGTTGGTTCGAAAAGGCAACGCTTCACGGGTGGGAGTCAACTTGATCACTCTGGCACAGCCCGAATATTCCCGGTCTGACCAACCTCAGGCTCAAGTGGGGACATTATCACCACAGTTTAAATCGTGTGACAGCACTGGCATGTCGGAACTGTCGCGGCTCTGGTGAGTCGTGTCATCTTGGCAACGCTTCCCCTTTTCGACGCTGTCTTGTACTTACGAAGAGGAAGCTCACACCTTATTGGTAATTTTATCTACTTCCTGACTAGTATCGGACCGTTGTCTGGTTCAGGTTTCTCTCTCGAAAGTGACTGTGGGTGATTGTCCATCGCGTTCGCAAGGCTAACGACGATGAGAATCTGTATTCGAAATGCTTTGTGCGCCTCAGGACCGGGTACATCGCATTCGTTTCACAAAAACCTCATGGGTGTCAAGGGAATGCACGGAAGAAAACCTTCCGTTGATCCTCCCATGAACAAGTTTCAATACCAGTTTCAATGCCAGGCGGTGTGTCCGTATCCCGCATCCTCAGGCTACTTGAATTATCTGCTCCAATGGTACGTACAGTCTAAATATGCCAGGGCATCTGAACATAACCGAGACGCGGATCGTCAGATCATCGTCATCGTTACAGGTACACAGTAGTGTGCAATGCTACACTTGCCAGGAGGGGAACGGCGTTAAGTGCTACTGCGGGGTTGGCGGGGCGGCGGAAGGAAATCCTGTTCCGATGGTTGGTCCACTGGCATGCGACATGTGACTGACCGTCGTGTGTCGACGTTCAGCTGGGGTTCCGTAGCCCGTCGCATTACTCTGCTACAGTATGTAGCCAGATCTATCCCACACCAAAGGGCAAGATAGTTATTTATGGTGGTGGCATCACTCTTAATCGTGCGGCGCCGAAACGCACTGAACGGGCCAGACAACTCGGCGTCCGTGTTGAGACGACATCGCGCCAATAGGAACAAGTATCACTCATCGATCATCATGATAGCAACGCGAAAGTAACACACCGTCCATCTCATGTACCACACGGGCTGCGACACATGTGTGCGAGATGGTATATTTCTCCTCAAAAACCAAAAACTATCCCAAACGCCGTCACTATGCAACCATCGTCCCAAGCGGTGAAGCTGAGAAGTAAGATCCCTGCGGCTGGTATCCTCATAGGGTTCAATCCCCAAAGAAATATTCGACCTTGTAAAGGCTGAAATGTTTACCACCTTCGGATGCAAAAAATATGCTCCCGCAGGCCGGGGCCCCGGGGCCCCGCGGGTCCGTTCTGTCGAGATACTCGGGACGTGCAGCACACTTCTGTTTGAAGCCCTGTCATTACGATGCAGGGTCCTGTGTTTGATGACTCGAGGCACCGATTCGATCGGATGTGGATGATACATTGGGCGACGTGGCCAGGCTCACTATATGACATCCTGTACTCCCGCCGCGCGTTTCTTGGGAATGAAGCGAGGGAAGATTCAGCGTGGATCGGCGTCGACCAGACTCCAAACTCTTGTTGGCTCTCCTGTCTGAACTCTGCACAACACGGGTTTTGCTTTGCCTTGGGCTGCAACTTGGAGCAGGATCGAATACTCGACCCTGGCGCTAATGCGTTTCCAGGGAGACAAATGTAATCGTCTCGGTGATGGATCGGTAGCTCATTGCCAGGTGTGGACCTTTGGCGACCGAATGGACCGTTAACGTCGGTATCTGTCAGCAAAGATTAGTATGCAGGCTCACACATCATGAGCTGGGGACTGTGATGTTGCATCTACCTGAGTGGCAGGCCGTGGAAAGTGTTTCAGGATGTGTAACGCCCTTGATTCAAACAGGGCTTCGACGATCGACGAGCAGAGATTCCCAGGAGATGTTGGACACGTACCCTTGTTATTCCTGTGTCAGAGATAGGGTCAAGGCACACATCACCCTAGGTGCATCTGTACATTGGGTATGTAACGTTATCGCTACATAGTACCACCGCGCGTTTTGGGGCTGTGATTGGAGGATGGTTAGCAAAAAAGGAAATCCAGGTCTAAAACCGAGTGCAGGTGCCGCCGGGGCGCCCGCCGCAATGCTGTACGATCCCCACTCTGGATTATCGTTTGTACGTCCACGTCCACGTCCACGAATACATAAGCTGTCAGAGGTTTGATTGTGTGAACGCTCTTGCGCCATTTGGATTACTTGGCGGTGCTGGGATGCCAGGCATGCGTTCCGGTGGGGAGATCAGATTCAGGTTTTGACCCGAACTCTAATTTAAATGAAATTTGACGTTCACTGCGGTTGCGCTTACTCATCTTTCCACTCTGCCAATCAAGTGCATAGCGGCTTGATCGAAACACCACGAACTGAATACTTACGGTGTCTCCGAGAATCAGGGATGCCGTGCCCTGTGAATCCTCAGTGGAGCACTCACCACGCGATTATCAACGAGCTCGCCCCTCACTTTGCATTTGTATCCCGCCATTGAGCCCTGTGCACAAGTACCCAGCTTCACCACATACACGTGCCACTTTTGGAAGAAAAACAAGATGTGTCGATAACAAAGACAGCCGACACACCCGAATCTGGGGTTAGAGCTGTACGACAACCCGTGGAAAGCAAGCTTTTCCCAAAATGGACGATGCCTGGTGATGTGGAGAAACTCACCCAAAATGGTAAGATCACAAACAAACAGGGATTCCGACGACAAGTTAATTAGTTAACTTGTCATGGTAGGCGATACACTGCTTCACTTGTCCATTCCTTCTATCATTCTTCCCTCCATTTATTGTTTTCCCATCTCATAGACATTTTTGAAATGGTGTTCCACTACGACTCCTCAGACCCATTGGCCGTCGTCACCGCGCCGCCTCCTAACGAGTCCCCAGATGAGAAGGCCGCGAGAGAAGAACGCGAAGCCGAAGCTCAGAGAATCAGCGACCAGATCGACGAGGAACTCCGCGCAGAGAAAGTCGTGCTCAAGAAACAAGAACAGATTGTCAAAATCCTACTACTAGGCCAAAGCGAGAGTGGTAAGTCCGCCTCATATATCTAGTGGGGAATATATCCCGCCCCTTTGGTCGGCCTCCCAATCCTTCTCCGGAATTACGGCTAACAGTCTTGTTCTTTGGGTAAACAGGGAAATCTACCACCCTCAAGAGTTGGTGACATACCTCAATCCGTGCCTTTCTCGAGTGCTGATATGGCATGCCAGATTTTCGAATGCGGTTCGCAAGAGACAAGTGGGTGCAAGAACGCGCCTCTTGGAGAACTGTCCTACAGCTTAACCTCGTGCGTTCCGTGAATACGATCCTCGAGGCACTACAAGACGCCTTCGACAATGATGATGGGGGGGATCCCCTTCCTTTCACGGATAAACATCATCTGCTTCGACTTCGACTTCGTCCCCTCCGCGGTGTCGAGAGCGACTTGAAACGATTACTTGGTGTAAAAGCTGAGGATATGCTAGAGCACTCTGCCCAGACGTCACCCAGGCTCTCACCTAGGACGTCCTCCGAATTCTATGTTCGGTCCCGTAACTGGCGCAGTTTCTTGCAAGCTTCTCGCTTAGATGACTCAGACACTTCCCGAAGACCGATTAAACACGACGGCATAAGCAGTCACGATGCAACTGAAGTCATCGCAAGCTGCAAGAACGACATAATAGCGCTGTGGTCGGATCGTGTCATTCGCGAAATGTTGCGAAGACACAAGGTCCGTCTGGAAGACTCTGCTAGTTTGTTTGTCCTGTCCTCTTTCCTTCTTGACACGTCGTTTGTTGAGTCGTACATGATCTTCAGTTTTCTGGATAACTCAGAGCGTCTCGCTACTCGTGGTTATGAACCAACAGACGACGATATCGTCCGTGCACGCCTACGTACGCTAGACATTCAGGAACATGAGCTGAACATCGCAGAAGGTACGTGGAGTTCTCGTTACTCCCCGCCAAAGCGAGAGACCTCTTTCCAGATGGGGAATCGCAAATGTGGAAGATTTATGATGTCGGCGGTTCGCGTACCCTGGTACTTCCATTTTTTCCCTCCATTCTATGCCACCGTTATTGATCGCTTACGGTCTCGCAGCGTAACGCGTGGCTGCCGTACTTTGATCAAGTAAATGCAGTCATCTTTCTAGCCCCTATATCATGCTTCGACGAACGACTACAAGAAGATCCAAGGGTGAACCGGCTCGAGGACTCGTTCATCCTATGGAAAGCCATCTGTTCGTCCAAGCTTCTGAGCCGGACGACCCTCATCATCTTCCTCAACAAGGTCGACATCTTGGAAAACAAAATTGCGGAGGGCGTCATGGTGAACCGGTATCTACCCTCATATGGGGATCGCCCCAATGACACCCAATCCGTCGTCAAGTGTACGTGCGCTACTTCCCACCCCACCTTTGTTGGCTACTACACCACTTCGCTTTGGGGACTGATTACATTTTGGGCTGTCCTTTTCTGTCTAGACCTCCGTCAGAAATTCAAGGATACCGTCAAACACAACTCCCCGGAGCCGCGGATATGTCATATTTATTCCACGTCGGTCATCGTTGAGTCGATTTTCTCCCTCCTGTATTTTCTGCACAGTGTCGTTGATCTCGTGCTGGCTCATGTTTCACTTTTAATAAACAGGATACTCGGACGACGGCGCAAACTTTATTATCTGGTATGTAGACCCGTGTTTTATGTTACTTCCCTTGGCAGGTCTAATTATGATAATCGGTCTAGTGCGTGATGGGATCATACGAGCGCATCTCAAAAAAGCCAACCTAGTATGAGGCACTCGATCACTTGTTTTACGATCTAGATGCTTAGCCGAACAATCCAGGTGAGGTGATGACGGAGCATCCACAAACACCGACACACAATGAGAAAAAAAAATACACAACATCGAAATGGCTATCTCATTTCGCGCTATTATCCCGTGGATTACACATACACCACTTGCTTGGTATCTTTCTCAGTGTCACCCATTGCTGCATAATACACAAGTACCCGAGTACCTGTTCTGGAGCTGCTATTATCGCTTTCTACGATTGACCATATGCTGACTTATAATGTCATAACGGTTTCCAACCCTCCCCCATGGGCCATTTAAGGTTGTCAGATTTTGTCAAGGAATCCCGATATGGAGCGACACTTGCGGCTGTTGTCCTCCGTGCGCTTCGATCCTCGCCTGAACTTGGTTCGTCATCCGTCGTGGGCCCAGAATCCGGATCCCAATCGACATTGGCAGCGGCCCACCGCGTGTCTGACATCAACCCTTGTTCACCTTCTTCGCACCACCGGGTCCCGCCAAGCTGCGTGTGATGTACGTATCCCCGCTTGCTGATTCCCGCCTCTGCCTTGTATCGAACGGCGTCGAGTTTGGGCTGGGCTTTGAGGTGGAGATTGGTTAGGGTTTTTTGGATATTGGCGATGGGCGACGAATCTAACGGTTGTCGCTCCCTATCGCGCATGAGCGAAAGGTGGCGAGAGAGGCCCTGGAATGAGGTGGTGCGTCCGTGCGCCCGTGCATGTGCAGGTAAGGCAGAGGGGAAGGCGGGAAGCTCGCCCGTGTCCGACGTGGGCGTCAGCTGCATGCTTTCTGGACGTTTCCGTCGGGGAGGCGGAGGCGGAACTGACGACGAGGACGTGACAGATTTGGAGCGCGCGACGCGGGGCGAGGAGGACGACGACTGGGAGTCATTCACGTTGGGCTCTGTTGAAGTGGACGATCGGCGATGTGGGTGCATTGGAGGCGGTACCGGCCCGGATCCGGGAACAGCGGGTAAGCCAGAGAAGTCGGTGTGTATCGTTGACATACCGTGGGCGAGGATGTCTCGGCTGGGTAGTGGTGGTCTGAACGGCGCAGCAGCCGGCGATGGAAGTGTTGCACTCGCCACCTGTTCAAGCGACAACACCGAGCTCGACGTCGATGAGGGAAGACTTGGTTTGCGTCGCCGCGGCAAGGACGGAACGCACGTCGCGTCGTCTGACCCCCCGGACCCAGACCCGGTGGTGTACTCATTGGGCATCATTTGGAGCTGTTTGGAGGGGCTGAGGCTGCGCGTGCGCGTGTTAGGGGTGGTGCTGCCGGCAGAAGAACTGGACGTGGTCGTTTTGAGGACTTGGAGGACACGTTCTCGATCGAGTTGTTCTTCTGCACGTTTCATCGACTGCGCGTGTTTACTTGCTTCGAGCGACTGTCTCATCAAGGGGGTCATTACATGGGTTGGTTTGATAGGAATCAGAGGGGGACCGGAAGGCGACGTGAGATTCGCCATCGACGTGGTCGGCGTCGGGGTGGCTTCCGAGAGTCGGCGGGGAGGGGCTGCGAGCAATGCGGGCTTGCGAGGAGGTAGCGGCGGGAGTTTACCGTGATTCGAAACATTCGCAGTACCGATGTCGGACTTGTCACGAGCGAGAAACGGGTTGTGACTAATCTTGCTGAGGCGCCGCTGTGGAAATACGGGCACAGGTTCGGGATCCGCTAGTGGCACGGGCGCTGTGGGGTGTTCCATCGATCCGCGCGTGAACGGGTTCGTATCAGGAGATGATGTGGCGAGCGGAGGTAGTTTCTGACGGTCAGGGTGTGATGGTGGCGCTTGGACGAGTCGTTTGGGAGGGGAGAGTGGCCGCGGGACATCTGGGCCTCTGGCTGACCTCGGAGATGCTATATAGGGAGGTGATAAGCAAGCCGTGTAGTGTGCAAGATACGAAGAAGAAGCATTGATACCCGATCACCGGTCGAGATACACACAAAGCCTACTCACCCTGAACAAATGCGAGCGTTCGGTCAACCCCTTTACCCGACTTGGCGTGTATAACGAGACGAAGTGCAGCAAAAAATTGGCCGCCCGTAAGCGTGTCTGCAGGCAGCATCTTGGGACAAAACAATTTGAGGATCTATACGAAGAGAGAGTGGTGTTAGTCGTTGGGACGGGTTGGAGCAATGCCACAACTGACAGCATCAATGTCGGACGCCGGGAGATCAGAGTATCTGCCACGGAGCCACGCTCGTGCTTCACGCATGCCAACGGATGTTCGCTCGTAGTGAGCGTCGCCACGGACGTGGGTGGTGCTTGGAGTGTTGGCGTTGCCGTCGGAGTCAGTGGCGAGATCATTGAGCGATGTAGTGTAGAGGTCATATTCGGAGTCGCTGAGTGCAGAGACATGGAGCGTAAGTGGACGCATGGTCACTGCTCTAGGCTGAGCGTAGTCCTCCTCGTTCGTGGATGGAAACAGGAATACAAAAGTTTGGAGAGGTGGACAAGAAATGAGACTTGACTCTGACTAGAAGCGCTTAATAGCCACAGCACGTGTCGACTTTACTCCACCAACTGTCATGTAGAAACAATTGCAAAGGTATGTATCACCATTTTATCATCGTCGGTGGAACTGCCTGAGCGTTGTACGTGCAGACATGTCACACGAGACACTCAATTCATATATCCGGTTCTTATTGGAACAGTCTCCAGCTGACAGAAGTCCAGCTGATGTGCTTACACCAACTTATCCCCACGAACTATCTTCACTCGACGATCCTCCACCATGGGAACCACAGTTTGAGGATCTCTCATCCCTGTTGCCCTTACCGCTACCACTACATAGGCGTCCTCTCGATCCGCCCCCACTCTGTTTCTCCATTCCCTCCCCACTACGCATCAGATCCCACGATTTCCCACCCTTTCGCATTCCTGCGGTCAGCGACAAGCTCACAGACGGATTCCGTGTACTCTATCCCCGCAACATATTCGAGAAACATGGCATCAACCGCGCAGACTGGGTCCGGTTCCTTGAAGACCTCGGCGTCGCTGCGCGTCTATCCGGTGAGGGCCTCAGCGCCGTCGGATCGCGCATGCCTGTCGCACCCTTAATCGCTCATCGTATATTTCCCTCGCCCGCACTCGGTGTAATCTACAACGGGCGTTTTTCACGGAGCCCAATGGAGGAAGTCCGTGCGCTCATCCAGATATGGAATCAGTGTGCGTTCGAACGGCGCAAGATTCGAGTGACACTTCAGGTACAGCCGATCGGGACGAGCGGAAAGAAGAGTTACGCGTTGGTCATTGAATCGCTGTGACTGAATGTGCTTTCTTCGTTCATTGTACTGTGTATTTCCAGTGTGGCATCTATCATGTATGTTATTATTCTCATCGACGTCTCTTTTGTCCGCTTACGGGTTCTGGAACACGATTGTAATGATCGCAATCTCTAATGTACATTTCATCGGTTTCTCGCAGTGTCTGCTTAGCGGTGCAGATCGATACAGGTCGTCCCGCGTCCAGCAAACTGGTGGTTCCATCATTTTCGATTGCGCACTGGTCTCGGAACGGTGGGGCAGGCCATTGGCCGGGTCTACATTCGAGCTAACACCAGAAAGTATTCAAGGTGTCCGATCGAGCGCCGAGATGAACCTCCCGGAAAATAACGTGGTTCTGCCGTCCTCTCGGAAACCAGGCAAAGTGGTGACAACATTTGGAGTAGATGACTGACCATCATCATTGACGCGATATCCCCGAAGGCGTCTTGTGCAAGTATCGTCGCTACGATCGCTTGGGACTAGCATGTGTTTCGTCCACATCGGACAGTTATCCATTCATCCCACTCTACCCCAGGAGCTCCTAATATCCCATTCACATCCTGGTGACTTTGCAACAAACCCAGAGGAGATCCCGATTCGAACAGTCGGAAAACCTCTGGACACCATACAAATGCATGTGAACTATGCAAACATCCAGCAGCACACTGCGGCCCTCACAGAGCTTTGAGATCGACGGTGCTCAACAAGATCGCTGGCTCCGCAGATTAAAAACACGGAGAAATCGGGTATGCGAATCGATTATACGTACTTGTTCGTGGACCTTTGACGTCGCTCTTCGATAACCAACCTGGTTGTTTCGGCAGCAGGGAAGTGAAGGGTTTGATGAACAGTATGCACATATCCTGGGGGTAAGCACTGCTATCTCTGAAAAATATTCCGAGGTTGATTTTATCGGAAAATGCGCAATTTCACTGCGCTGATTCGAAGCGGGGATGTCTGCTATCTTTTTGCTGGGGGAGCATGCTAGAAGTCAAGCAACTCCTGCATCATCTTTTACTCGACGTCAGTGCGACCACCGATGACACATAGTCGAGCCGTGTACTCGCGAGACTGCCGCAGACGTCGACGGCCCCAAGCGAAAGACCAAAGACCATTGCACTATTTTGGTTGTAGCTGTCCATCGCTAGTGACTGAAGATCAGATTACAGGTGCGCACAGGAACAATGCACGAGTTTTCGTCGAATCTTTCACCTCAGATGAGATATGATCACCCTGCATGCGTTCAAGTGTAAAAGACCAAACAAACATAGCGAGTGCCATCCACGACGCTGCCGCTTATTCCCGGCTAAAAAGCCTTCACCAGAAACTTACACGTGAAGTCATTTTGGTAGGGAGAATGTTTTTCGTAACCTTGGAAACCAACAGAATGAGCCCTGCTGTAGACGACGAAAACTGAGCTTGCAGGTGAGATGATTTTTCAGGGCTCTACACGGCACGGTCAATTGTCTTTGTTGCTTCGCCTTTTGGTTCACCGGGGGGTATCCTCAAGAGGCGAAAACTGTGACTGTCCGTCTTGTTAACGGGTCACTACACCGGCTTTAAATCTTGCCAAAAGCCACAAGCCCGGGGCATAATCCATCATGACTTGGAAAAAATAGATGTACACACCTTCATATCCAAGACAATATTGCGGAAATATATGGCTTTTTATTCGCTAGTTGTAAGTAGTATCGCATTTTATTTTTATTTTTCGCCTCTCATACATGACTCCCGAAACACCCACCGTGACAAACGGCGCAATGTTCACCGAGGTCGTGTTTTGATAGATGGAGATCATATACGTTTGACAGGTCTGTGTAAGGCAGGTCGGTTATCAGACTATAAGAACAATGTTGTTCCGTTTAGAGGTTGGCGCAACGCTAACCGGATGAGGGCACGGCGGACTTCTTCCGACCGTCATCAGATGGCCTATTCGCTCACCATCATATCGAGATCACCTTGAATGACCGTATCAATGACGACATGTATGGCTCCACCGACATGATAAAATTTATTATTTCGTCACCCGTCATTATCTCATTCCTCAATAATGCAGCGCTTAGACAAACGGGAATAGCCTGTCGTGTAGGCAACTTTAGCGGACTCGCACATAGTAGAGTACCCTAAACCCCCTAGTACAGCATTACAGCCCGTTTCAAAACGTCATATGCTAGACTTTTATGTAAGTATCTTTTCAATTCAAAATTTCCATTTTGGATTATTATTCGGAATTTGAATCACTCTTGGAACGGAACTCGTCTCGTCACACAGGTGCCGCCGTCCGCTCAGCGCTCAGCGCTCAAGCCCGATGGTCATTGTACAATTCATGGAACACCGTGTGCTTGCCAATTCCTTGCATTCGATAAACACCCGCTTCACGAGGCGTGTCTGAATTCGTCGTTGACCGATTGCCATCCATGAACTCAACACTTCCATGTTGAAAACATACCAAAGGACCACTTAGATCGACTTTCGGAAGATTAATCCAGGTGACTAACCACACCCGGATCTGGGAATCTTAGCCAAGTGTTGAAATTGGTCTTGCTATCTATCTTGGAAGCGATGCAGCTACAAAGATATTTCACACGAATAGCGAGAAATATGTGACCTTAATGCCGGATATGACGGACCAGCATGACAGAGAGAAGCTCCCTAGACATCTGACGGTAGTTGTATCCCTTGAATTAATCCGCGCGCAGCGTGAGGAAAAGAGAAGGCTCGTTTTTGGGCGCTGGTGAAGCGTGGAAGAAAGGACCTGGTCACCTTACGAGGTAGGTCTGATTCAAACTTCGACAAGTCCTACCCCTAGATATGGATAATCCATATAGCAGTTGATTTATAAGTCAGGTGTAGGTCCAAGAAAAAGTAGGGAGCGAAGGTCCCTGCAGTCTCGGATTTGTTGACGTCGGCCGACTTTAACCTTGGGTGTTTTTCGAACTCCGGTTAGAACGGATAAACCAACCGCCCATATCGACTGCCGTTCTGGCAAGCATCACGTCACTATTACCCCAAGTTCTTTTTCTTTTCTTGCTCTTTGTATTCCCTTGAGGCAACGCACTATAGGGTCTACAAGTCGGGACTACACTTAGCGAGGCAAGTTCCCATCTTTTTTTGTTCCTACATGTTCAGGAATTGTGCTGGTTTTGGTATAGTCCGAATGGAAGTTCTCTTTGCTGGCCGCCCTCCAATCACAGCTCTCGATGCCCCATGGTAGAGTCATCAAGCAATAGCGTTACACACTCTCCTTGCACATAAGTTGGCCAGATGGATTCATTCAATCATACACCCTTTGGTGGTGCTCGACTTGTTGTGTCCCTGCCGCATCTCTGAGCTGGGTCTACTCGGAAAATCTATGGCTGTGAGCCAAATTCAGGTAAGTTAACCTGATCATGTCCGATGACCGGTATCGGCGATCGCAGAAAGTTTTAGAATCACCTCCAAAATAGCCCATGATACATCATGATGGGCCTACTGACTGACATGCAGTGCATATGAGTTTGCTATTGTACTATACAGTGTCCACGTCGTAGTGGGGTTCACACTGATACCGACCAACGCCGCAGTACGCAAATGGATTAAATTAGGGCCCTCTCAGAGAGCGTTGTCGGTCAATTCCATGGATTGCTCCTACCTAGTAGTCCCATTCTTCCCCGGCTAATATAGTACACGCGAGCCACTTTTACAACAGTGTGAGTCTTACTGGATCGGCTCGGAGGCCTGATGGACCCTCAAGAGACTGTCTGCGCTCCTATCATGAGTCAACCGACAAATTCGAGACTGCGGAGGACGCGCATTTTCTTTCTGAATCTCATCAGGAATCCCTAATACACGAACAGTCGTCGAATTTCCTTTTCGTCAACCATCCTTCAATTCTCGAATGACTTGTGGAAAGTCACCAAGCAATAACCTTACAAACACGTGGACGGCCATCCCTTTGCGGAAGCAGCTCTCCAGGGAAAGAATCTCATACAAACGCAGAGTGTGAAAAAATTTGTGTCATTGTTTCCATATTGTCCGTTACGACTGTCCCGGGTGTTGCGAAACAAAAAAAAAAAAAGGAAGATGTTCTAACCGAGTCCCAAACACGTATGAATTCGAGATGCGGCGGAAGACCTTCACTCTACAACGACATTTGCAATTGTGCAGACTGCTGCGGACGGAGAAGGTTCTGAATCAATTTGCTTTTGCCAACCGACGAGTAAATCTCAGTTTGTGGTGTGTTGTAGAGATCGATAAAAATATACTACAGTAGTAAGCACGCCCGCGGACAAGTTCGCCTTCGAATCTCAATTAGAACATTCGAGAAGAAGTCAATCGGAAGCCCGCAGCACTGTGTCACTGTGTACAGGTAGATCTGATTCCCGGATGGACCTCCGTCTCAAAGTCATACCTGGATTACAACACCCGTAGTACATATGGAGTATGACCATTTTGTCGCTGAATATATTGTGGCACCTCAATGGAAGGCTTACAGCGCGTGCATCGATAGTATCGATACGGAACATTCGGTGACAATTGGTTGCTGCGGACACGCCTTCGGTAAGAAGCTGCTGCGGCACGAGACGTATCGTCACTGAATGCAGGATAGTACTCACCCGGAATGTATTACGTCCTCCGAAGTCGCGCATCATACTATTGCATGAATGGACTGCGGAGAAGGTTTCCCTGGACGATGCTTATACTGCACCAACCTATCCGCGGCTCGTCCTACGGAAATGGGGTAGCCGTCGTTTAATACACGTTTTATCGATGGCTGCTAGATGGGGTACATCCGCGTTTATCTGGCTGACAGCGGCTTGTTCGTGCGTCTTTCTTTCGCCGCAGATAAGTGCCCCATGGCGCCATTGGGGGTGAAGATTCATAGTTGATTATAAGTGGACGAGGAAATAAACTGAGTTTTGACTTTTCACCAAGCTGTCTTTTAATAGATTCACGCTATTCGAGTCTGAGCGTTCCAGATGATCCTTGCAGGGATTTTGGTATTGGTATATTGCATTATTCTAGTGGAAGTGTGCGAGACAGCGTGGATAAATCTGAACAAAAAAACTGTTACGTGTTGTTGTAATACACTATGATACAAGGCAGGGGTCTGAGCAGTCAATGCGGCTGTCCGTCACGACAAAAAAGGAATAGAACTGGGGAGCATGAGTGGACAAGAGCGTTCAAAGACACTTTTTAGTAAGAATCGATCGGAGGTTTACACGATCGCTAAGTTGCAAGTAAAGTTCTTGATCCTCTTGGGCAAGCTCAGCGGAAGTCATTGGAAGTGATGGGTGTGATATGTAACCGCGGGCAGCATCGAGTAACGCGTAATCCTGGTGGGTATCGCCGACCACTATCTCTGTGAGGGACTCGAGCTCCTCTTCAAGGCGTTTCCAAATCTTGGACCATCTCCGGATAGGGGTTGTTATGCTGGGCACATAGCTGGAACACGAGCGAAGCTCCAGACGACGTAAGCTCGCCTTGTGGCGGACGATGAACTCTTCAATGCCATCGGCAGTGGGATTGGGATCGAAGACAATGTTCTCAAGAACGAGTGTCTCGAGTGCAGGGTAATGGGAAGAGCGAAGTTGTGTGTTGAGACTGTGATAGAGACCTCGAGGACTTCGTAAGATAAGGGATTTCAAGTTAGCATTCGAGGCTGGAAGCGGCGAGCTGAGTGAACCGTTGAGAGCTTTAGAGCCTGACCAGGCACCCAGCTCCGAGTTCGCGACGACGGACATGGAGAAGTGCTGCAAAGGAGAGTTCGTCACGGACGAGACAAAGTCGTAGCAGGCTGACGACATCAGAACCACATTGTTCAGCGTGAGTGAGCGAATGCACGATGACTTCATCGCATGATGAACTGCGTGCAATACGGTGATCTGACGATTGGTGAACCAAAAGGGATGTTCGTGGACTTCTGAGCCGGATTGGGAGTGGAATGAAGGCCAAAAGTTGAGGACGACACTCTCGAGGTTCTTGAAACCTGGGAGCGAGCAGAAGGTCTCTGTGAGAGCGTCTTCAAGTTCCGCGATCTCGAGTTCATCACAGACGTCTGGAGATGATATCAGTTCCGTGGAAAAGGAAAACCGCTCCACAGAGAACATTACCTTGAGCGCCAGCTGGAAGAAGACAAAATTGCGCATGATCGCGTTGGTCATAGACAACCTCGCGCACGTGAGTGGCGAGAGAGGGAGAAGCAAGGATGCTTCGACAATTTTGTGCGCTTGGTGTACTATTGAGAATGTATATCCTGCGGAATACGTATGGTGTGACAAGGTAATGGCACGTAGAGTTGACGGATCGCAGTGAGAGGAGGTCAGAGGTAGAGGATAGGTTCTCGACCACGACACCGACGAGTTCAATTGGTAGGTCCTTCATAATAGCAGTCTAACGGGAGAGGGGGTAGTAAGCGGTTGTGGATGGGGGGAATCATGGGTCCTTTGCCTAGCTTCTTATAGGACGGATGTTTGCCGCTCGTGGGCAATAACCCCCGCACGGATATGGCGTGTCATAAGGCCTATGAGATGTCAAGTAGGCAATAGAACCGGATCCTGAAGCAGAGTTGGCACGGGTCCGGTCTCGACAGCGGTTACATATGCTGGCATGATGGTGGGACATGGTAATCAGGATGACGTTCAACACCAAACCGATTTAGATGTCACGTAAGGATCCGAAACGAGAAATTCCCGCTGCGGTATTAATAACGTGTTTTTTTTTTTTTTTTTTTTTCCTGGCGCTGTGCGAGAATTAATTTAATTAATTTTAGGGTAAGTAGGTGGAGACACAGGCCGCTCGGGCTGACTCCAAACTCGCTGATCATGGACTGCTGTCGAAACGGGTTGATGGATATTTGATTGTCATGCAACGGGTTAGGCCGCTCTCACTTTAATCCGTAGCTAGATTTCCCACGGATGCTGGCTTGTCTTTGGCAATGGTTATCGGGTGAATCTTTTCGTGGGCTTTTAATCCGAGGAATGGAATATTTTGTTCTGAAAATGGAAGGTTGCCGGTACGCCGGTTCCAGAATAGGCGTTGTCCCGCCGCCGCCGTCTGCCAACTTAGCCGAGGTTTTCAAGTGTACTACCGTCAACCCTTACATAATTTGCCGTCCTGCAAACAACTCTCAACGACCTGTGGTATGTAGATTCGTCAAGCGATAGCGTGTTTTCCCCCCCAGTAGTGGAAACCTCCGAATGGCCGTGTATGAATTAAAACACCGCTGTTCGGAGTTTTCCACTAGTCCCTCTCCTGTCCCCAAATAAACTTTATTCTAAAATCCAAAACAGGCACGACTCGTCCATCTGAAGGTCATTCTCCTCTTCTCAACTGCAGGCGCTGCAGAGATTCTCTTGTCGAGTATGTATGCATCTGGTTTAGTGGCCGAATTGAAGACCACAATTTTGCACTCCTGACTGTTAACTTCTACCTGGAACATGATGCCTGTATAGTATTCGATGTCATTTCAGCCCAGCGTGTGTGCAACATTGACATCCATTGTTGTGATGAACGCATGATCATCTCGGCTCTCAAATAGCCTCTGCCATGCTGTATTTGTTTGTGGATCAGGTAGAAGTTGAGAACGACGGATCCATACAGGCGACGCGGATTGTAGGCGCAATTGCGTAGGTCTTTCGAAAGCTGGCCAGCAGCAATGTTGTAAGTACCTGCAAGAGCGAGTGCCACTCGATTTGCGTGCTCTTCATCTACTTTGGCCCCAAGTTCGCTTAACATTTCTGCCTGGCTAATGATCTCTTCGTCTTGCATACTGTGGGTAATAGGCTTCGAAGGTATTTTGTTCTGTGGTCGCGGTTTATTCACTCATCTGAATAGTGCCCTATCACCACATTGAGACAACTTTCAAACCCCGTTTTATTATATTCCTGGATTACTTAAAAGCCCCATGGAAAAGTCACCCATTCTTTCCAGAAGGCCTCAGCTAGGACGAATAAAGAAAGCCAAGTTTTGTTCTGTCTCTAGTTTATACTCCGTGCGCTGACTGAGTCATGATTTGGTGATCAGGTGCCCATAACAATGTTGGCACCAGTGGCGGACGCCAAGACTCATGCAGAACCTAGTCCAGATTGGTGCTCCCCACGTGAGAAGCTCACGAACTCCCGTGTAGTAGGTGCGTACAGTGGAGTAAAAGCAGATCGCAATGCGCTCTACCATCTGTCGCGTAGGTTGCAAGGCTTACCAAAGCTCACATCCTGTTAGTGGACTTTCTCCTGCTCTCCACTGACCTCGTGACGCAGTCTGCGTCAAGTTAACACGTTAGTCCATCACGTTTCGGGTTCGAGAATCACGACAGGCGAGCGTCTCGTCGGTCCCTGGGTTCTCATATGTTGACCGAATCGCCCCCGCCGCAGCGACAATATTGACATCGTAGCGGCGTGGGTGCCGGTCCCCCGAATCCGAGGAGCTTTCGATTCGAACCACATGTCGTTGTTACAGGCAGAACACATAATACAAACGCTCGTTCACACCACGTATGACATTTCTCGTTGGTCAGGCGCACCAAGAAGCCAAGCAGGTACGGCAGACACTAGAGCTCATCTTCCGCCAACACCATGTTGTCATCATGACGCGAAAGTGGCTGATTTCCCAGCACTAAGCTACCCATACCGTGAGGGATGTAGTTGATGACATAACGGTATTCTCATGTCACCGGAGGTGCCTGACGTTTGCTGCAGAGGAGAACCCTCCTCCATGGGAGTCGGGGATGCTCTGGTAATTCATATCCACAACAATCGCACGGTCGAGCTACTCGTCGATGTTCCCGTCCCAGTCAGATAGCGGGCCTACGACTAAGCATGAC
>JBBPRF010000193.1:0-41730 GCA_038092875.1 Lanmaoa pseudosensibilis
TATCTTTTCTTTTGAATTCCGGCATTGTGTTAAAGTGCTATGGACGACCGGAGGTTGAGGTGTGTTTGGGAGCAATTTCTCACGTGGCCAACTTACCTGAAAAAGACAGTAATGCTGCCTGATGGTTACGAGTCGGTTGTCTTCTCCACTGCACTCCCATCTCCCCTAAGCATGTTCAATGCGTCAAGAAATATGGCGCATGAAGATGTCCGACAGCCTGGCAAGGCTTCTTCGCTCCGTCAGCCACCGACGTCCACAACATATGTATCGCAAATCTTCGTCAAGACTCAACTGGCAAGACTATCACCCTTGAGGTTGAATCCTCTGACAAGCTATCAACAAACGTCAAGGCAGCCTGGCCGGTCAAAGCATGCCATGCAGTTGACAAACTAAAAAGAGGGGACGAATAGATGGGGCACGCATCAAGGACCACTAATATTAATCGTGGATGAGTCACATAGTCCTCGGACGATTTGAATGAATCAACAAAAAGCCGACATCGTTCCCAAAGTTGGACGAGGGCGGAAAAGTGTGCGTGAGGTGCCTGATGAGGGCGTCCCGTGGATTTAGGCACAAGTGTTGTCATAGGAAAGCATGCCAGTTCACTGGGAACTCGACACTCAGTCACTGATGGTGTGCAATCATTTTTGCGAGGGCTGGTTAAAGGGCTATGGCAGAATCGGGAACGACAACATCTCGGCATGCACGATAACGCCTTGAAACTCGGAGGGAAGCAGCGAGTAGGGAAAGACAGTCGACCATTATCGGACATTTGCTGCGTCGCACATAAGAGTAGACTTGCCGTCAGTTGGCCAGTGAATTTCGGTGTCACTTGGCAGCGCCACCTGCTTAAATCCTCCGTGCAGCCACTGAGCGAAACTTACATGGAAGTTTCGCGGCTTTTTCTTTCTTTGTCCTCTTATCACTACAGCAGTACAGCACCAATTTTTACATTGCCACTCATTCATGCCCTCCCCATCGAAGCCAGTCAACATCCACGGCCCTCTCGCCTTTAACTCGGCTGCTTCCACTCCCTCCGGAACACCCGATATCCAGGCTCTTCGCGCTCAGTATTATGGAACGCCCCCGGTACCCAACATTCCAGCGCGGTACACTCCTCCAGTCGGCTCCTATTCGAACTTGGCTCGCGACGGGTCCCCAAGCGCAAATATATCCTCGAACGAGTTATTTTCTAAACTCCACCGTCCATCCTCTGGCACAATTAGCGCAATGCGCCCTGCAAGCTCTGGGGCTTCCGGGAGTGTTATCGATGCCAACGTAGTGGATCTGGATGACCTTCCTGCTGGGGACAAGGCTAGAGTGCTCAGACGCCATCTACTTTTGCGCGGAGAACGCCGCCCGAGTCGCACGGACTTGCGCTCTTCAGATGGTTCTGATCAAGATACACCTGACGTAGATGATCCTTCTGCAGAGTCGTCAACACCTCTACGATCCCCGCGAGAAGCATCCGAGACATTTCCTATACCATACCATGCTCCGGGCGCAGACGTTACGTGAGTTCATCTTTATAATCACAAGTTCCGGCCGTGATTGACTGACTCCGTCATGCTTTCAGCCATGACATTTACAAGTGGCATGCAGATCAGAGACGACAAGCTGGCCGTCCGCGCGCTTCATCGTACGCAGGATCTGTTGCCCCACCGAACCCTGCATTCGAACATATCCACGAGCCTGGTGGTTTCAGGCGAAATTATGTTCTCTTACAAGCAAACGAGCAAGGCATCAATGAAAGGCGAGCAACGAACAATTTCATCGATTTCCTGTATATTTATGGTCAATTTGTGAGCGAATTTCTTCCTTATCAGAATCAGTCATTATATTAGTATTAGGCGGGAGAGGATCTCGAGGAAGACGAGGACAGAACCGAGGATGAGGAATCTGTTGAACAACCCGCTCCTTCAACGGTCCCCACTGCCAACGAGACTCAGCCATTGTTGAAGTCGACTGCTCGGTCACGCTCTCGGTCCAGGCGACGGCCCGTATCCGTCAGTGCTCACGGTGACGCAACTGTACCACAGGCGGTACTGATGGTGAGCATTTCTTGCGGTTCCTCATACCTCATCCTGACCCCGGCCTCTCACCAGCTTCTCAAATCGTTTGTAGGGACTGGTGTGTTGTTCCTTGGAAAAGCGTAAGTTGTTCTCGATTCAATGGCTCTGTTGGTGATCACTACAAACCGAACAGATTCGCCAATGGAGGCCTTGTCTTTTCCGTCATCACTATCACAATCGTCGCTCTGGTCTCCCTGTATTCATTTTTACTCTTGATTCAGGCAAAGTTTGTCGTTTCTGGTTCCTTCGGAGGTCAGTGACTCGCATCCATCACATTCACACAACACTCATATAAAGCTTAGACATCGGTGGCGCGTTGTATGGACCATGGATGCGATATGCGATCCTCTTCTCCATTACAATATCTCAAATTGGATTTGTCACAGCTTATACCATCTTTGTCGCGGAAAACCTCCAGGTTAGCTTTTTCGTCAACGACGTTATAACGGCACGACTGACTTCCACAGGCATTTGTTTCCGCAGCCACAAATTGCGCGTCCAACCCTTCCGTCCCAGTGCTTATCCTCGCTCAATTGGTCATTTTTCTGCCATTGGCCCTCGTTAGAAACCTTGCGAAACTCAGTACAACAGCTCTCGTCGCAGACGCTTTCATCCTCGCTGGCTTGCTTTATATTTTTGGAAGTGAACTTTTCATCATCAGCGATCATGGTTTAGCACAAGTTCAGATGTTCAATTCGCGAGATTTCCCGTTGTTCATCGGGTGAGTCTCAGCTTCGATCAAGTTTACACTTTTCACCGATAGTGCTGTCAAAGTACCGCCGTTTTCTCCTTTGAAGGAGTAGGCTTGGTATGTT
Organism: Lanmaoa pseudosensibilis; assembly: GCA_038092875.1. Lineage (NCBI taxonomy): Eukaryota > Fungi > Basidiomycota > Agaricomycetes > Boletales > Boletaceae > Lanmaoa > Lanmaoa pseudosensibilis. Next base: position 2,888 of record JBBPRF010000193.1, read on the forward strand.
CTTATTACCAAATTCTACCCCCAAGGTTTTGATGAGCAGTCCAGGTTATCCCAATTACGGATGCCATGCGCGAACCGCACAAGTTTCCCAAAGCTTTGACTGGTGTGATGATTGGGGTACTCGGTACTCATTGTCTCTCGCCCTGTTTGTCATTGTTCGGTACTGACTTCTTGTCTAAGTGCTCTTTGGTGGTGCTGGTGCTCTTGCGTATCTGACTTTCGGATCGACAGTGAAGGCTGTCGTCCTCGTCAACCTTGACCAGACGAACAAATTCACACAAGCTGTCAGTTCATTCGCTTCTCAGAGGTTCTAATGGCTTGGTAAACTCGATGAAACAGGTCCAATTCCTATATTCCATGGCGATTCTCTTGTCTATCCCACTTCAATTCTTCCCGGCTGTGCGCATTTTAGAGAATGGATTATTTGTGAAGAGCGGTAAACGAGATCCGCGCGTGAAATGGCTCAAGAATCTTTTCCGTTTCGGACTAGTGATGGTTTGCACGGCGATCAGCTGGGCAGGTGCTGCGGACCTCGACAAGTTTGTCGCGTTGATTGGCAGTTTTGCGTGGTAAGTTCGGTCGCTGAAACTGCATATCTTGTGGAGAATTACTCGATCTTCTAGTGTCCCACTGTGTTTTGTATACCCTGCGATGCTGCACTACAAGGCGGTGGCCAAGACCCGGATGGAGAAGGTCGGAGATATCCTGCTGTGTGTCTTTGGGGTGGTTGCAACGATATTCACTACTGCTCAGACTATCAAGGAAAGTTGTCTTACACGTGTCTTTCGAAATAATTCTGAACGCTTCCACAGCTCATGGTTCAGTCGAAGCCTGCACCCTCGCCACTGGACCCTGGAAGCTGCTGAGTACCTGAGGCCCGAAAGACGAATGGGATGCGGATATGGGATGGAAAAGTAAGGTTTTCGTCTGGCATTTCTTGAGATCTCGTACCATTAGAATGTTCTCCCTTGTAAATGATAATTGGCAGATATATTGCCCAGGAACCGTCCATCTTCGCGATGCTAACTGTGGTTCATCGATTCTCCGCCCATGCAGGAGAGAACGCGCTCAGACGACGAGGTGCACCATATGCACAAGGGGTTCAGAGCAGTTGCTTAGAGCCTGAGTATTGGTGAACCCGTGCTGTGTCCTGCCAGCAACAAAGCTCCAGGGTCGAGTCCGATCGGCGTATCTGCGAAATGATTGCGTTCTTGTCGTGGGTAGATCGCCGTTGCAACGTTGAACTTTTGTATGCTTCTTCGCCTTGCAGCTGAATCGGTCGTGAGATTGCCAATTTGACCACATTCCCGCAGCTACTCAGGATGCCAGATTGCCAGCTAGTTCAATTTATGCTCGAGCCATTAGTATACACTACTATCTCTGGCTCTCAGGTCCAGAAGCACTGCGAAGCCGACTATACGCAAATTGGTGATAAAGAGGCGCGGTAACCTACGGGAATTGATGCAATGCGGAAACGTGTCATCCCGTCGTCGTCGAACAAGGTTCGCAGCTCGTAGACACTCCTCACCGAAGCCACGATGGAATCGTACATAAAGACTCATGGATAATGATTAACCATCCCTTGCTTTCCTGCTGGAACCCATCCCCCCGTCCCTCCTGCAGGTTTCAAGCCTTGGACGAGCCAAGTACCTATTTTGTATTATGTCTGTATCAACTAGTGATTCATCCCTCGACCAACCTCGGATTCGACGGAAGCCTGCTCCCAGCGTAGAGCTGGAGGCGCGCTACCCGACGCCAGACCCCGACGATCCCTTCGCACCGCTCTCCGTCCTTCGAAGTCGTACCGCCAGCACTCTCAGCAGTGTCGGCGCTCCTCTCTCTTTTCGTGGAGAATCCACCTCGCATCTCCCAACCCTCCCTTACACCGGCGGCAGATACCCGCCGGATATATATCAAACATATCTTAACCTTGGCGCGCCGCCGACACCCACGAGGAATTTGGGTGTCATGACGGCATCATTCACTCGAAGTACGTCCAACATCTCACCAACCAACAGTGGGTGTGGGCCGGAGGAACCTATTTGGCTCCCGCAGGACTCCACTCCTGAGTGCTCACGGCACATTCCGATCCAGCGTCGACGCTCCCGCTCGGCTGTGTCAAGGAAAGAAGCGCGACTCACCGTGCCCATCCCACCCAAAAACTCGCCCTACGGGCATTCGAGACTGCAATCATATGTCCTCGCTAGCGCGCTGTCGTCGACCCCCGCGTTCACCGCGGAACCTTTGTCTATCTCACCCACTTCATCCATCGGACGGAGCAGCGAGAGCGTGCATTCGTTCATGTCACGTGTCCAGTCTGATGCCACCCCATCCTCTCCACTTCGATTGACTCCTTTTTCGGCCGACGACCCTGTGGCTGCCAGTGCTCCGAGTAAGGTTAAGAAGTTTGCGCGACTGCTGCCAAAGAAGATCGGGAGTCGCCTAAGTCTGACCCACCAATCTACCGACAACTTGGGCCTGAGTCAGACAAATGCTTCTCTCACGTCATTCCCCCATCTCTCCACCGAACGGTCATCCAAGCCCAAGCACGTCTCAGAAGAGAACACATTCCACGCCCGTCGCAAGTCGACGACGCTCTTCCCGGCAGAGATTGTCACTCGTCTACACACCATGGACGTCTTAAGCCCCGTTCGCGACTCAACCACTGGATGCGTATACGAGCCCCTCACGGATGCTGAACTAGGCCTAACGGGTAGTCTCGGCGGTTCCTCCCCACCTTCCCATTCTTCTCATGTATCATATTCCCCTCCATCTGCTACCCCGACGCCCACCCACGTGCGCTCTCTGACGACCATCGACGGTCGTGGCTTTGGTCTCACTGTCAACTCTCCGTCTAAATGCGAGGCCACACGACCATCCACACCTCAGTCAACTTCCTCCGCGACATTCGACGAACATGCGCTGCCGACACATAGACAGCTCGCTGATGCTGCTCAGTGTTTCGTCATCGCTGAAAATGGTCTGCGTGTGCCATTTGGCGAGCTCTTCCGTGACCAAAAGACCATTGTTGTTTTCATCAGACATTTCTGGTAAGGTCCATTTCGTCGTGTGAATGACCTACTAATACAGGTCTAGGTGTCCATTATGTCAAGATTATATGTTTTCTGTGACAGATAATGTTGATCCGAGAATACTCAAAGAAGCCGACGTCAATTTGGTCGTTATTGGAAATGGCTCCTACAATATGATCAAATCTTACAGACGTGCGTGTTTCACCCACTGTATTGGTTCTGGTGGATAAATGGTCGCTCCTATAGAAATATTTCGTACACCATTCACGTTTTATGCTGATCCCACGCTGCGCCTCCACAAAGCACTGGGCATGACCCTGCGTATAATGGAACCTAAATCACAGCGTAAGCGAGGTGGCTATGTACGCCATGGGTCCATGGGCGGGATTGCCATGGTCTTCAAGAACGCTCTCCGTGTCGGTATGCCTGTATGGGAGAAAGGTGGTGACTTTGCGCAGCTGGGTGGCGAGTTCGTCCTTGGCCCGGGGTAAGATTCGTCCGAACATCATTCCTACGGGTGCTGATCGGAACTGGCATTTCCTCACAGGATGTCCGCCACTTATGCCCATCGCATGCCTAACCCTCGCTCTCACGCCCCAATCATGCGCGTTCTTGCTGCCGCAGGCATAGCTTTGCAATGCGAGAAGCTCGCGCCAACAACCGATGCTATCGCACGGGCCACCGCACCAGTGCTTGATGAGGAGCAGTGGATGGAGGAACGTCGCTTAAGCCTCGCGAGGATCCGGGAACGGAAGCTCGCGCGCAGGATGGGAGTGGCATTTCCCAGCGCTAACGAGACAGAGGAACACCAAGTGGTACTGCCCAAAATCGAGCCTCCTGGAAAGCTGACTCGGTCGGACAGCATCGAGGAAGAGGAGGAGGAGAAGGGGACCGATGAAGAGTTGGAGGTGACGCCGGTGGTGGATCCCGTCGTCGCGATTGAAAGCACGATTTGTCAACCTGGCCATGAGCACACGTGGGGGTCAAGCTCGATTGCTGAAGACGGCGAGGCGGAGAGTGCGAGTGTTGGTTCCCGCACGTTGTCGGACTCGGGCTCGGATCGCACGAGAACCGAAGAGGTTGAACCTCATACTTTGCGGGATAAAGTAGCCATGCTGGGTCTCGAGGATCCGAGCGTACCGGAAGTTATAAGCTTATAGAGGTTGATAGACCTTTCGACCTTAACTATGTGTATTTAGATGCCTCGTCATGATCACGTTTAATGCCGTCCCACAAGACTCGAGTGATGTCTGGTAGTCTCAGTTTCTACTGCCATTTGCTTGATCCCTGAGAGCTAAAAAGAATTTGTAATGTCCGATCGACTAGCAGTTGGAGCTGACAATAATAACACCATGGTAAAAAAAAAAACACTTGAACCTGCAAGTAAGACGAGAGCACTCGAATCTCGACTAAGAAAGAAGACAAGCCGTTCAGGAGCCGGCTGCAATCCTTTGCGGGAAATCCACATCGTAACCAACACACTTCATGCACCATACGCGAACCACCTAAACTCTAACGATTATATTTCGCCATCAGAAAACGTCGAGTTTGGAAAAACGCACCGCTTGACCCTCATCACATGCCTGGAGGATCTCATCCGCACTCGCACGAAATTGTCCGCTGGATTGCAGAGCGGTTACGACCTCTTGCGGTGTAGGATCACGGCCCAGACGTTTTCGGAGAACGATTTTCGCTTTCAGGCCACCATCTAATTTTCTCTCTGAAAGTTTGTTCGCCCACCTTCGCTTGACCTGGAAACGTTCCCCTGTGAGTTTTTTTTCAGTCGACTCGGACAGGCAAGCCCCAAGCGTCACCTTGAGTGATTGTGCATTCCACTCGTCGGGTGTGAGTGGAGGGGGTGCTGTCAACTTGTACTGCCCCATATACTGCCAAGCGTTGTCTTTCAAGCGTACGATGAGGCGCATGATTTTCGGCCACTCCTGGCCGTCGTCTCTGAACTTAAAGATCAAGCCTGGCGATCCTGGCCAACGAGGCGCATGTGGATCATATAGATGACTGGTATACATAAAATCGTCAAGTCCATGAGTGAATTCTTTGCCAATCTTGGGGAAGGTTGCCCACATACTGCCACCCCATACGCGTAATGTGACATCTCTTGGTCGTGGTCGCGCCAAGGATATCTTGCGGGACTTTGAGGTCGAACGTATCATAACGTATCAGTGCTAGTCGGTCTCGGACGACGTTTTCCGAGATGATTTCTTCGGGTTTGACTTCATCCTAGCCTGGAAATACACGCAAATACGCAGTGAACGAGTGTGGGCATCACAACGCAATCGAGATAGATACCTGGAGGAGGAAATACATCTTTGCATCTTCCTCCTCCGACTTGATTCGTAGTGGAGGATGTTATTCTTGAGAATCACGCTCGCGGCGAACGCTGGCTCCAAGCGTACTATGTGTTCCGCTTTCAAGGTGGGCATCGACCTGCCGCAAAGTCGGAACGACGACCTCTACTCTGGTCGTTTTCCGAGACCGCCGTCCGAGAAGGTCGCGACGGCGGTTCAATGTAGGAGAATGATAACCCAACGCGGTGTTTTCGAGCACTTTGTACGATGGCCGTCGGGTTCGGCGCGGACGCTGCGACTCCTCGTTTGATCAACTTATCTACTTCGACGTTCAGGATTGTGACCTCCTTACCGTCATCGACGAGGGCCCAGGAGAATGCATATCCAGGTCTAATGCTGGGGTAAGGCTCAAGGTCATTGAACGGCTCGAATAATCCCAACGCCAGTTGGTAGGCGCACCCCAGAGCTTGAATCAGTGTCAGAACTCTATTCCCCATGCATAAGTCGACGAGACACGTGTTGAACTGTCGGGAACACGCAGTTCGGCAGGACATTTGCGAATCATTCGACACTAACCGGACAGGCTGAACTTACAGCTTGGCGAGAATAACAGAATTCCTCTCGGAAAACACGTCAATCAACTAAAGGTGCAGTAGCACCTAGAATCAAGCTCCTCTGAGCTGCTTTGATCCTGCCCCTCGATCTTGCTCTCTGCCTCGCTTCCTTCGCCACGACGTTCTTGGACTCCTCCACCTTGAGTATCCCCACCACCTTTCTTGCAGCCTCCACATCATTACACAAATAGAATGCCTTGATAAACATCTTGAACAGCGGCCTCGAATGTTTCTCAAATGAAACGAAGGATGGGAGCTTTGAAAAGCCAGGCGGACCCGAAAACTGCGTCTGTCGTGTACCGAATGGTGGATGCAGGGAGGAGTAATCCGCAGCGGGATATCCACCCCTAACGAGCTGATCGAACAATTCGCGAAGCCGTGTGGAATCGAACGCTGACCGCCAGCTGATCATAACCTTGATCAAGATGTTAACCGTAACTCTGTCGGGTAGAAAGCCGTGGTTCTTGACAAGATTTTCCAACAGTACGATAACTTTGCGGACACGTCTTCCATTGCGTGGCGTGGGTTGACGAGACACCCCATGGAGAAGGATGTTCCCCAAGGTGGTACGGCGCTTGGAGGGAATCGTACCTGCTGCGCGAGCAGAAATATGTTTGGCGGCAAGAAGCCGTCCTGACTTTAGCAGCTCTTGAAGGGATCGTTCCAGTGGAGGCCCTGCATAGGGACAACGCCGCAGACGAGAAGATAGCCTAAGTGATGTTGGGCCGCGGAGAGGGGTGATTCGTTTGAACACTCGGAATGCCTTGGTTTGCATTGCAATTCGATCTGTAAGGATGCGCAGATATCGAGCAATTTTAGGATGTATGGCTGTGACAGCATCGAGGAGTTTGCTAGCAGTGGCAAATTGCCTGTGCTGTATTAGTACACGGCAATACCGGACAAAGAATCGTGGCTGGAAACAACTGGGCAACCTTCTGAAGATAGAAAGCACCACAGGGAATAGTTGACTGCCTCTGCCGTGCTGGGCTAAAACAACAAACAGCTGTTCAAGATGCCCTCGAAAGTGTTCAGGGGGGACATGCGAAGAATACAAAGCTGCAAGTTCATCGATGATGGCAACAAAGACATTCTGGGGGTGACGGGTTCGTGGATTCTCCCTAAGACTACGCGCGATCGCAGAAACGAGAATTCCCCGTTTTTCCGGAGAAAACCGACCGTCGTTGAGAAAGAGGATGGCTTGGCGGAGCGCCCCACGTCGAGCAAAAGACATGGCAAGGGTATGAATTGCTCCCAGATCAAGTTCCATCTTGCTTCCTCGCGAGAAAATGTAGAGCGTGTAGGCGAGAGAGGCATCTATGGGTGAAAGAGTTTCCACAGCGGAGGTGAGAACTTGATGCTGTTGCTTCAAGTCAAAAGAGAAAGCCTCTAACGCTGTGAGCACCACGTCTGGGAGTGGGCCCTGGACACGCACTACCGCTGCGATGTATTGAGCAGCAAAGAGGGTTTGCACCGATGTCTGGGGACCTTCCATACTGTTCTCCATGCGGTAAAGATCTTGACAGTCGGCAAACAAGGTGGCATCTGCCAGAACGCTTGCTGTCCTGAAAAAAGATGCGGCAATCGCACATGCGAGATCTTGAGACACCAGGCATGACTTTATAATCGGCAACCACAGCTGGTACAAAGTGCGTATTGTTCCCGAGACTCCCTCTGTAGGGATGGTTTGCGCCGAGCACAGTTCTTGCGATATTTTTTCTACCGTGGCAAGGCCAAAAATGACTTGCCAACACGAAGTCACTTGAGGCATCGCAAGCTCGCCGGTCCAGTGGGTTCCGTTAAAGTGCGGCGTCTCAGAGGAGTTGAAGATGGAGAACAGGATCAACGAACTCCAGCGCAGGGGAAGCGCATACGCCGGGGAAAAAACGGAGAAAAGGTGACCAAACAAGTTCGCTGATTTGTCGTTGGGAAGGTGGCGAGCGAAGCCGAACAAAGTGGCAGAAAGGCAGGAAGCTATTGCTGTCACATCCGAAGTACAATCATCCAAAACTATGTCTGATAGGCCGTTTTCAGGGACAAGGTTGGAGATCCCATTGATTCCCTGACATGCACGATTCCAAAGTGCAGCAAGGATGGCCTCTTGTGATCGGGTCGACAAAAATCCCCCGTGTTGGATAACCAAGCGATAAAGTAGACGTTGTAGCCGCGGGTGACACACGCGATGAGTCCGTAGAAGGAAAGAAAGATCACAGGCAGCAAAGTCAAGAAGACGGGGATCTTGAATAGCTAGGAGCGTCTTGAGGTAGTAAGCGTGTACCTCGGGGCGACGGGAATGGCGACGAATGATGTGGTAGTGTGTACGCGCACGTAGAATGGCGCTGTAAGCATTGCCTGAAAGAGGTGTAGGGTGTATATGCAGCGTTTGGGATAATCAAAGAAAAAGAAACCTACGTTCTAAAGGTAGCTTAGCTTGGACCATTGCAAGTTCAGCGCGCATCAGCCAGAACCGATCAGAATCCTGAAGAGGCATTCCCCTTTCTAACTTGTATTTCCCTACTTTCAGGACGAAAGCCCAATGGGTCCTGCGCGTAGACATCTCCAAGAGACGAGATGCCAGAGGGACTCTGTATACAACAGGCATGCGAGGATCGATGGATAACGACCCAAACAAGCCTATTAGGAGGGTGAGCATCTTAGAATCGAGCATCCCAAGCTGGTTCCTTGATTCTGCGCGGTAGTAGAGCGAGCGAATAATGGTTGGCGAATAAATAAGAGGGTAGTCCGATGTAGCGTTTTCTGAGGATAGATACCGCCTCAAAGTGTCGATGGCAGAATGACTGGTCCGAAAACATGCGGCTCTCCTAGGGGGAAGATCTTCTAAGAGTTTCGCAGAGGACCTCGAGGATAAACACAAAGCATCTTGAGGGCCAGTAAGGTGGGATTGTGCAGACGATGAAGCAACGACAAAGGTGTCCGGTTCCTCAACTAAATCTGCTACAGGAACTGCCGCGTCAGCATGCGCGCGACTGAACCGGGATCTTGAAAGTCGTAACGTCTGAAGGCTGAAATAGCAGGGTAACCTGGAATATGGTCAAGTTTTGAACAGAGACTAGACGTAATATAACACTCGCCTTGGATTTCTGTCATGACCGCCAAGGGCTCGGACGGTCGACAGACACCATCGCAACATTCCATTTCATCAACGTCGCGACTGAAGCGCTGACGCCTCGAGTCACGTGTCACAAGCACAGCAGTCGGAGATTCAACTTTATTCAAGAACTTGCACGGCAATTCCCGATCGTCGTTGACTGCCAAACCTTGTAATCGAGGAGTAGACTATCTTCACATCCCTGACCAGTCGCCTTGAAAAATCCGTTGGCACTGCTGGTATATGTTCAGTAGTTTCACAGAATGTTACGAGGCTCACTTATTTCCACAGAGGTCAATCGGGAGGCACTAGTTATCCGCTCAAAATCACCTGTATCGAATACGTGAGTCCTGCGCACACCAAATACTGGCACTTTGTCCTCAGTAGCGTGTCCAGTAACTACACATAAAAATGGGTGCTACTCGCGCACAAAAGGAAATTTACTTCATCAAGTTGAAGGATCTCATCGCCAAATATCGTGCGTGTCATAACACCTCCCACCCAGGAATTTATCAACTCCAGCCATTCAGCTTCTATCTTCCTGGTCAACGTCGACAATGTTGGTTCGAATCAGATGCACCAGATCCGCACTGCCCTCCGTGGAAAGGGCATCGTGTTGATGGGTAAGAACACAATGGTCCGCCGCGCCCTCCGTTCCATCCTCTCCGAGTACCCTCAGTTCGAGAGGCTCCTCCCTCACGTCAAGGGAAACATCGGCTTCGTGTTTACTTCTTCCGAGCTCAAAGAGGTCCGCGATATTATCGTCGCCAATAAGGTTGCCGCCCCTGCCCGTGCTGGTGCCTACGCCCCCAAGGATGTCATCGTTCCCGCCGGTAACACCGGTATGGAACCTGGAAAGACTTCTTTCTTCCAGGCTCTCGGTATTCCCACAAAGATTGCCCGTGGTACCATCGAAATCGTATCAGATGTTCAAGTCGTCACTGCTGGTAGTCGTGTCGGACCATCCGAGGCTACCCTCCTGAACATGCTGAACATCTCTCCCTTCACCTATGGTATGACAGTAGTTCAGATCTTTGACTCTGGGAACGCCTTTACTCCCTCGGTCCTTGACATCGACGAAAAGGAACTTATCGACCGATTCTTGTCCGGAATCAAGTCAATTGCTTGCATTTCGCTCGCCCTCCAGTACCCGACGATCGTTTCCGTCGTCCACTCTCTTGTCAACTCGTACAAGAACCTTATTGCTGTTTCCCTTGCTACCGAATACACGTTTGAGGGCTCTGAAAAGGTCAGTCCCACATTATTTGCCGACTATTTGTGATGTTCTCAACACACCACCACACTGAAAATGCTGAACTTCACGATGCATCTTCCTATTTTGTTGCTGAACTTTGCCCATCTCGAACGAACTACTCTTTTTCTAACTTTCGTTACCTAGGCCAAAGCATTCTTGGAAAACCCTGAGGCATTTGCTGCTGCCGTTCCTGTTGCTGCAGAGTCCGCCGCTCCGGCTGCTGCTGAGGAGTCCAAGGCTGAGGAGAAGGCTGAGGAGAAGGAGGAATCTGATGACGACATGGTAAGCCAACTCGTCCACGCACCGTATACTGTGACTGAATGGATTGTCCAGGGCTTCGGTCTCTTCGACTGATCACAACACGCGTGCCATGTACCATCCCCGCTGTGCACTATATGTAATGAGAATAATGAAAGCATCGTGCATTTGGGATTTGTCTGATTGATGTTTGAGGGCATGTGCAAGCCGGCTGGGGGGAGACTTCGGGTCTGCTCCAAGTTCCTTTTTTATCGAATGATTTCGGTGTAGCTCACTTGTTCTACAAATGGGGTATCTCGGAGCAGAGGAGCGGGTGATACGTTTGATCGATTCCTACTATAGGGTTGCATGGGCAGTACGGAGTGCCAACTTGTTGGATGGGCTGGCGGCACTAGGTCCATGCTAGATGAACAGCTGGCATTGCCAACTGGGAAACCATTTCCTTGGAGAGAAGGTTTACCCGGTCTTGGTTCAAACTCCCGAACGTACAGAAAACGCTTGTTACTCGTCTTGCTGGATCATTTTGCTGTGCCCGGGCACAGGAGCTACTGCTAGCACGTTTGCCACGGCTCAAACGTTCAACTTGCCCTTCGGTCTTCCGAGACTTTTTCGCTTCCCGAGTTCCAGTCAGATCCGATAATCTCCTTAATCCGGTTCTCCTGCATGATTTCTTTAGGCTCCTGCTCTAACTCGTAGCTCTTATAATCCCGGGACTGTACCGTCATGCCCTCTTCACTCTTCCCTCACCTGTCTGCCAACTTCGTCAACATGGACTTCAGTCAAGGAAACCATCTCATCGTCGTCTCCAACCGGCTTCCTATTACAATTACCAGGGATGCTTCAGGCGAATATCACTTCAAGATGTCCTCTGGTGGACTCGTGTCTGCCCTCTCCGGTTTCAAAAAGTCGTTGAACTTTACATGGATCGGTTGGCCGGGGTTCTTCATCCCTCCAAAGGATCGTCAATATGTCGACGAGCGGCTCATGGACGAATACTCTTGTCATGCTGTCTACCTCGACGACGACGTCGCTGACCGGCACTATAATGGTTTCTCCAACTCTATCCTATGGCCACTTTTCCACTACCACCCCGGCGAGATGAATTTCGATGAAGAAAACTGGACGGCCTATCGCCAAGCCAATTTGCAGTTCGCCGAAACAGTCCGCTCACAGATTACTCCCGGTGCAATGGTCTGGGTACAAGACTATCACCTCATGCTCCTTCCCATGATTCTTCGAGGACTCGTCGATGGTTCAGCGAGCGGAGACTGGCAGAAACGAGAACTATCCAAGATTACGGAAGGTTTCGAGGAGAGCTTCTCCACCAATACGGAGAAGATTCCCGGCGTCAAAATTGGCTTCTTCTTGCACACCCCTTTCCCGAGCAGTGAGATTTATAGGTGCGCATCTGGTCCGGTATCCGATCCGAGTGTACTCACGAACCCTTAGGATCCTTCCCGTTCGCCGCGAGATCCTCCTCGGCATACTTTTTTGCGACCTCATTGGGTTCCATACATATGACTACGCACGTCACTTCTTATCTTCATGCACGCGTATCCTCGGCTTGCCGACGATGCCCAATGGCGTTGAATTCGAGGGGCGCTTGGCACACGTTGGTACATTCCCCATCGGCATTGAACCTGGCTCCTTTATTGAGGTTAGGATTTGTACACGGTGTGTTGGATTCCTCACTGAGCAAGGGCCGAACAGAACTTGAAGAAAGACTCGGTAAAGTCGCGTATTGCTCAGTTGGAGCAACGATTTGCAGGTGTGAAGCTCATCGTTGGCGTTGACCGCCTCGACTACATCAAGGGTGTCCCCCAAAAGTTGCACGCGCTCGAGCTTTTCCTCACACAACACCCGGAATGGATCGGAAAGGTGGGCGTTCGCACATCCAAGAACATTGATGAGATTAACCCCTCTGAAGGTGGTGTTGGTACAACTCGCCGTTCCTTCCCGTCAAGACGTCGAGGAATATCAAAACTTGCGATCGACGGTGAACGAATTGGTCGGACGCATTAATGGCCGTTTTGGGACAGTGGAGTTTATGCCTATCCATTTTATGCACAAGAGCTTGGCGTTTGACGAACTTTGTGCCCTCTACGCCATCAGTGACGTCTGCCTTGTCTCCTCCACCAGGGATGGAATGAACCTCGTAAGAAGGGACCATGTCTTCGCCGCAACGCTTGCTGACGTCCACGCTGCATTAGGTGTCGTACGAATATATCGCCTGTCAACAAGCTCGCCAGGGCGTCATGATCATCTCCGAATTCGCGGGAGCTGCTCAGAGTCTCCATGGGTCCATTGTCGTCAACCCGTGGGACTCACAACAAGTCGCGAACGCTATTCATGAAGCTGTCACCATGGACGCTGAGACGCGTGCCGAGAACCATCGCAAGCTGTTCAAATACGTCAACAAGTACTCCGCGGCATTCTGGGGATCCAGCTTTATCAGGGAAATGAGCCGATTGAAACAAGACGTTATAGACAAAGAAGGTCAAGCGGAACTCACTCAAGGAAACGATGAGGAGCCAGTAAGCAACGTGGTGAATGGGCAGGTACCTACCCCGCAGGTGGTAAGCCCCACACCATGAAGCTTCAGAGAAGGTGTGACTTCGTATATTTAGGGATTAACACAAGCGAAGGTTTTACATAGACCCCTTCGTTCGTCCAGTATATCTATTCGTTGGCTTTTCTATATGATTATTCCTTTTTTGCGCAAATTCTCATGACAAGCCGAATTTCTAGAATGTATAGACGAGATGTTATTACGCCTTTTCTGGGTCACTTTTCTTCTAGAATTTCTTCCAGTCACCATGTGTACGCAACGTGCGGTCAATTCCGTTCGCTTGCGGTTGGATTGCATAAGATCTGCGCGAGTCTTGCGTGGAGAGTGTAATGGAAGGTCAATTGCTCCTGGCGTTGTGGTGGGTCACGCATGTGGGGGCAACATTCATGTAAGTATCCCACTTACTGGATGCACCGCACGGAAGCAAATTTAATTGTACTACCCACAGGGAACTTTCCATCACGCCTCTGGCTGCGTGGGCCAACGATTTGAAACGTCGACCGTCATTAGCGCTTCCATAGCAATGATCCTTAACAGCTGGGCCGCTTTCCCGGCGAGCCGGTTGTCCAGCTGGTGATCAGATTGGTCCGCATCCCTTTCCCTGAGAACGCCTCTCAGGCAATAAAATGCCAAACTTTGCCTCCGCCCGGATACCACGTTGTTTCTCCCAGCGTCCTGCGGTGTTGCCGGCCCCGATCAACGTTTTCCTGTGTGACTCAACGGCACGTCCATTTTTGTCGGCTCTCTTCGAAACTGGTTCGCTTTGGGCCGTCCGTTGCGACGGACCCGTTCGTGGCATATCCCCGCCGGTTCTTTGTGGAAAGCTTCCAATAGAACTTATCCAGAGGTGGCGACATGGCGGCCTTTTGGTAGGTTTTGTTCTGGCCATTTTTCTCCATTAGAACAAGTTGGTTGCGCTCTGCATTGCTTAGGCCATCGAATCCATGAATCTGTATGGTGACCTCGCCGCAGTCGTGCCCTATTTTCCGCTCCTGTCACTGCTCGACTGGGTGGTCTCTGCGCGTGTGCCGTTGTGCAATTGCGCAACAGCAACGTTCTTCGCAAAGTGGGTTCTCATTATTGCATGATGTGTTCCTCTCGAAAACGAATTCATGCACGCTGGACGCCGACGCAGGTCATGTCACCGTGCTATCAGCCTCGCAAAGGCCAATGGCGTTCTTTAAGGGCAGCCCTCACACTCATAGGCCATCGTCGATCGCTGTTTAGGCTGTGTGCTCTTGGCGACACGTCGTCCACTGTATGATGGCTAGATCACCCCCGAGGAGGCCGTAACGCACACGATCACCTCAAAGCTGCCACCAGTCATGAATGTGTGTGTGCGGCGTCCAACCCTTGGTGTCATACATAGAATGACGCGACCATGCGTATCGTCAGCCTTTGACATTGAGCGACCTCTCCTCTTGGCAGCTTCAAGATCCGCCTGATGGAATATACCCGCATGTTGGGACCGAGTACTGTAGCTGGCAGGGGGCGTTCATCGCGCGAACGTCGTGCTTTTTTGGCGTTGTGTGTACCACGGTGGGCAGAAGGCGTGGTACTCCTTGGTCAGCTACGATAATGCAGATTTGCCTCACCACATTTCCCAGTACGTGGGGTCGGTGATGGGAGAAGCCATATATTCTATATTCCAGTGGACACTACCGTTGGCTTGTATAGTATCGACTAAAGGAGTACTCTGGAAGCATGTGCGATTATAGAATTCAAGTTGCTCGCCCATAATAATGCCCAAAACGAGAATCCACTTACCTAGTAAAAATGTTCTTATCAGCAAGTCATAGCCTCGACTGATCCGTATCACTGTGGACATACCCCCCCTTGTTGAATGGATCTAGTAGTGACAGGTGATCCCGGGTGCAAAATATTGCGTACTTACACATGTCAAAAGGCTCACAAACGGCGTCCACCGTGTGCCATTGCTGTGTGGAGATGTAGCGGAACTCCCCATTTGATGCGTACTGAGGCACCATAAGGAACGACGGAATTATTTGTCTAGGATCTTCACCATAAGGCAAGTCTCTTGTCTCATAACCCTTGATTCGGAATCCTTGTGACAGGATAGGCCCATGGGGTTCCATGCTGAGCCGCTTACCTCCAAGGCGAAAGCGCCCCAATTGCGAGGACTCCATCATCAGGTCTTAGGGGCCTTCTTGGGCTCCGTCAAATGGAATCGACGTTCGAGCGGTCTGCGATTTCTGGTAGGCTGATACGAAAACTTGGAATGTGAAAAAGTTTTATTTCCGCCGCGATAAAGACTAGCCACTATCTGGAACAAGGCCCTATAGGAATGTTCCATAAGTTAACACTTGTTTGGTTCTGTCGACACAATTATAAACTTGCTTTCAAAACATGGAATGTTCTGCATGGAACGGCAGTAGGCTGTGTCGATTACTAGACCTGCCCTTTTTGGAAAGCCGAGCACAAATATGACGCAAAAGCGCCGGGACCAACCTAGGTTGAGAAAAAGGTTTCACGGTCGCCAATTCGCCTTAACGTACCCTGGGCTGACCGATTGAGGAAGAGGGGTATTAATCATTGAGCGACTATGACCTCAACTACACATTAGAGGGATAGTTGAAGTGGCTGATAATGACCAAACACGCCTTGTAAGCGTGGATTCGCAACGTAACTGAATGAATAAACGGATTTAATCGCAAGCGGGAAAGATTGATCGATGTGAACGATCCTCTCGATTGATGCGACGATTCGTGGCTGATGACTCGAACTGACAGGGGATAGAAGATTAAAGCGGCCGTACCTCGTCGTCAGTGAACCCCGTGACGCAAAGGAACGCATACCCTAGAACGTTCGTGCCGCAGCGACGCGGCAGTAGCTTCATGAGATAATCAGGCCGTGGGATCGGGTGGGACGAGCTGGTTCGAAAACGAATTGGTGAAACTGCTTATGATGCGCAAACTAGGTTGGACGCAGAACTGCATTACGCAGTTATGGCCGGTAGGGCAGCACCTAAAAATATTAGGTGGTGCCTTGACAATGCCATGAAAGGGCGCGGGGCTGTGGGCTGAACGGTTCTCTGAGGGTGCATCCATTAAGAGGGATCGAATGCCACTATGCGAGTGCAGCGGAGGGGCCAAAGGCCAGTCAAAGGCGCACGTCATACTATACGCGGAAAGCCAAAGACACGTGAAGAGATGAGAGATGTTGCACGTGTTGTGCTGATAACAGTATTTGCGAGTTGGGTAGTATTAGCACGTGAATGACGTAGCTTGCGGCAGGAGAGGGAGGAATGCTACAGCATGGCTAATCTGTCGAGGGTATGATGAGCCCAATCAAGGAAGCTGGAAAGAAGTACGAGAAGCTGCGGATGTTCGCATGCGCGCCAACATATTGATTATCTGATTCAAATTGGACTAAATTGAGAATGGAAGAGACTGGTTGTCTGGAATGTTCTTAAGAAGGAAGACGGGTCCACTGAGTGAGAGGATAGAATGGCTGGTGAGCGGGAGGGGAAAGAAGGGGATGGAATAATGTCGCCTCGGAACAGATCGGCGTGCATGAGGAAAGGGGGAGGGCTACACAAGATACATAATGAAGCACGGGAAGAAGGCGTGGAGGTCGGGAATGGGTGGGGAGGGGATATCAATGACGTGGGGGGAGTCACACGGGTAGCGGGCCGAGGAGATCTGCGTCCCAAAATGGGAGGTGAGAGATCGGCGACGCGGCTGGTTGTGTGGAGAGAGCTACGACGGCCACGACGACCACGACAACGTTGGCCACGGACAGAAGCTGCACGGTCGCTAGTCATAAAGAACTGGCTCGGGTTCGCGGACGGGGGCGTGGCGGTGGTGTGCCTTGGATGTTCCAGGTGGAATGAGGCTGTGTTTTCCAGTGGAATGTTCTGTGGTCGTCGGACTCACTGACTAGAACAACGCGGCAGGCAGCAACCCGAATGGTGTGGCCAGCCAGCTTGGTTCGAATGATTCAGACACGGCCAACGTTGTTCACTATTATCCTATTATATATCCCTTGTTCTCCCCTCCCCCGACTTCCCTCCCTCCCCTGTCCCCGGCATGTCTTCACCGTCCTCTAACATTCCCGCGATCGTCACTACCGATCTTTCCTCCAAGCTCTCTCTCGTCAACGACACGCCCCCATCCCCCCCTCCTCTCACCATCAGTCCTCCTGACCTCCTCTCCCCGTATCCAACATTCCCAACTTCCTCCGCCCACCGCTCTTCTTTTGACCTCCCTCGCTCCCCATCTCCCTCCCTTACTTTTGTATCCTCTAATGATGCCGCCTCCGTCGCCCCTCCCCCATCTCCCACCCTCTCAACTCAATCCTCTGTACATTTCGCAACTTCCCTTGCCTTGAGAGAGAATAAACCAGACGAACGCTGCGGAATTTCGTCTCTCCAACTTCTCAGTCCATCTGCTATAGACAGGACCGCCCATCGCAGGAAGGGCAGCATAACCACCTTTAGTAGCTCCCATGACGGTCACAGCTCCATCGACGAAACCGAAGCAGATCACAGCGCAGACGTATTTAATCTATCTCCCATCCGTCGCCCCAAATCGGATGCCACTAGTCTAACCATCGCTTCTCACACGCACCAGGACTCCGATTTATCCAAACTCCACAGTCACTTTTCGGATGACAACACTCCACTCCCTACAACGCATGTTCAGCGTGATACACATTCTGAGGCACAACCTCCCAATCCAAGCGCCTCGCAGGAGCCTCCGCCTTATCTCGGTCCATTCTCCCTTGACCCGTGTCAACTCGCAAGCCTCTTGGATCCGAAAGACTTCGATGCCCTCCAAGCTCTTGGCGGTATCACTAGCATCCTCGACGGCCTCGGCACTCACCATACCCGTGGCTTACTTCTTGACGTACCTGACCATGGCGGTGGTCGTCCCTCTCATGTTAGGGTGGGTGCAGGGGAAGGCGCTTCCCAAAGGCACGATCGTCACGTACGCAAGCCCCTCGCGACAGCTCCAGATGATTCCCAGCCCCGCTCATTTTCGACCGCGAACGGTAATGATGTGCGCAGAACACTCGACCCACACACAGCCTCCCTGGCAGACCGCAAGGCGGTATATGGAGAAAATATCTTGCCACAGCGCCCGACAACATCTCTCCTCGGTCTGATGTGGCTTGCACTCAAGGACAAGGTTTTAGTACGTCAATGCTCAGCTTTTGGACCGCCTGTTCCTTCACATTCACTTTTAGGTCTTATTATCTATAGCTGCTGTAGTATCATTGGCGCTTGGTCTGTTCCAGGATTTCGGGACTACCCTTCCTGCTGGTCAACCGCCTGTCGACTGGGTTGAAGGTGTCGCCATCGTCGTCGCAATTCTTATCGTCGTAGGTCATTTCCTTGTTCCGTCTGCTTCCCATTGTCATCACAATTCCAGGTTATCGTTGGCTCTCTCAACGACTGGCAAAAAGAACGCCAGTTTGAAGCACTCAATCAAAAGAAGGATGAGCGCACCGTCAAGGTCATTCGCAACGGCAAAGAGCATCTCGTTGACATCAAAGTACGTCGCCCGCATGGTTAGTCACCCACTTCTTATGACGTGTACGTGTCTCGTAGGAGGTCGTGGTTGGCGACATTGCATTGCTGGAACCGGGTGAAGTGGTCCCCTGCGATGGAATCTTCCTTTCCGGGCATAACGTCAAGTGCGATGAATCAGCGGCTACCGGCGAGGCGGATGCCATCAAAAAGGCACCGTATTCAACTTGCCTGGCGCAGAAGAACGCACAGAACAGCGTACGCCTTGGAGACGATGGCGCTATTGGAGGGCAGCCAAAGCATGCATTACCCGGTTCATCACACATGGATTGTTTCATCATCAGCGGCAGCAAGGTACTGGAAGGTGTCGGACACTACGTCGTTGTCGCAGTCGGAACCAAAAGCTTTAATGGGCGAATCATGATGGGTGAGAGGAGTCTGATTTCGCTCTCCCTTTAAAGCGTCTCACGTCATATCAGCCTTGCGTACCGACACTGAGAACACTCCGTTGCAAGTCAAGTTGAATGTCCTTGCAGAACTGATTGCAAAAGCTGGGAGTGTAGCAGGGCTCATTCTGTTTGGTGCTCTTATGATACGCTTCTTCGTCCAATTGGGTACAGATATCCCTCAGAGGTCAGTCTTCCTTCGAGGTTTGTTTTCTGTTGTCTGACCTTGAATGGAACAAGAACCGCGAACCAGAAAGGCATGGCCTTTGTGCAGATTCTCATCATTTCCGTTACCCTGGTGGTGGTTGCTGTCCCAGAAGGCGAGTCAAGCGCGGTACCACTGGCCATCTCCAACTGACATTTACCAAAGGTCTTCCTCTTGCTGTCACGCTTGCACTCGCATTCGCAACCAGACGCATGACAAAGGAGAATCTGCTTGTCCGTGTCCTCGGTTCGTGCGAGACTATGGCGAACGCTTCTGTCATCTGTACAGACAAGACTGGCACTCTCACACAAAATGTCATGACTGTCGTTGCAGGGTCCGTTGGTATCCACGCGAAGTTCGCACGACAGCTTCAACATAATCAGTCCAGGACGAACGTGGTCGACGAGCATCGTTCTCGCAAGAGTACCGACTCTGGAGTTTCGGGACACAACCAGGATTTTTCCGTCGACCAGAGCCAAATCAATACTGTCCTCTCACCCCAGCTCCGCAAACTTTTCAATGCAGCTATCGCCATCAACACGACTGCCTTCGAGGATGTGGATCCTGCGACTGATCAGATGGTCTTCGTTGGTAGCAAGACGGAGGTAGCGCTCCTGAATTTTGCCAAGGAGCTCGACTGGCCCAGCCACAAGGAAATTCGCGATGCGGCTGATGTTGTTCAAATGCTTCCTTTCTCGAGCGACCGCAAAGCCATGGGCGTCGTAGTGAAGCTGGAGAACGGCAGTTACCGACTATACTTAAAGGGGGCTAGCGAGATCCTCGCGAAATTGTGCATTCGTCACGTTGTTGTTTCACCAGACGCGAATCAAGCTAGCGATGAGGACGCCACCGTGGAGACCGCGGACATCGATGCGTACGCCGAAGTCAATGTCTCCCGTACGATCATCTTTTACGCCAATCAATCGCTCCGAACCATCGCCATTTGTTATCGTGACTTCGCCGTCTGGCCTCCACCAGGGTTGCACCGGAATGCAGACGAAGATGTATGTCCATCCATCTCACCATCCTCGTTTTCTGACCATTGTTTAGATATCTTATGAAGACCTCGCTCGCGAGCTCACTTTAATTGGTATTGTCGGCATAGAAGATCCCCTACGTGAGGGTGTTCGGCAGGCTGTTACAGATTGCCAGAAAGCTGGTGTCGCCGTCAAAATGTGCACGGGTGATAATGTCCTCACTGCCCGTTCTATCGCTTCCCAATGCGGGATCTTTACAGCGGGGGGCATTATCATGGAAGGACCAGTCTTTCGGCAGTTGAGCGATGCAGAGATGCTCGACGTCGTGCCTAGACTCCAAGTTCTTGCCCGTTCCTCTCCCGAAGACAAGAAGATTCTCGTTGAAAAGCTGCGCTCCCTTGGGGAGATCGTCGCCGTCACTGGTGATGGTACAAACGATGGACCTGCGCTTAAAACCGCGCATGTCGGCTTCTCGATGGGCATCGCTGGTACTGAGGTGGCGAAAGATGCTTCTGACGTCATTCTTATGAACGACAATTTCTCCTCAATCGTCAAGGCCATTATGTGGGGCCGTTGCGTAAACGACGCCGTGCGGAAATTCCTGCAGTTCCAGCTCTCCACCAATGTGACCGCCGTCGTCGTTACATCTGTCACGGCCATCGTGTCGTCGTCAGAAACATCCGCCTTATCGGCTGTCCAATTACTCTGGATCAACATCATCATGGACACATTCGCTGCTCTCGCGCTTGCTACCGATCCTGCGTCTCCTGTCCTTCTTGATAGAAAGCCAGACAAGCTCGCCGCACCGCTGTTCACCGTCGACATGTACAAGCAAATATTTTTGCAATCGACGTATCAAATCGCCATCACGCTCATCTTCCATTTTTTTGGTCTACAGATTCTCGGCCTCGAGGATACCTCGACGAATGACACGGTTGTGCAGACTGTAGTCTTCAATATCTTCGTGTTTGCACAAATATCCAACTCTCTCAATTCGAGACGACTGAATCGCAAGCTCAACATCTTTGAAGGCCTACTGAACAACTATTATTTCATTGTAGTCACACTTATTGGTAACTTTATACATTCGCGTCCTTCCGACTTGACGTTTAATTGACATTCTGTAGAGATCGTCGTCCAGATTATCGTCGTGTTTATTGGCGGGGCCGCCTTCCAGGTGACAAGTATCGGGGGTCTTGAGTGGGGTATTTCACTTGCCCTCGGCGCAGTGTCTATTCCCCTGGGTGCTCTCATTCGCCTTTTACCAAACAAACCCTTTGAACGATTGTTCGTCTTCTTGAGGCTCCTTCCGAGCCCTGAAGCACTTCCTACCATCAGACCTGACGCAGAATGGAACGAAGCTATCGAACTCGTCCGCGATAATCTGGCGACCTTTACGAATCTTCGTGGTGCTCGTCTGCGTTCATCGTCATTTGTCTGGAAGAGTCGTTCGGCACGTGTGCATGACGACCGTAAAGTTCCTCTGTTCGTCGTCTTCCTTTGTGATCTCGTTCGCGCACTAAAACTCCTCGATTAAGATCTTCAATCATGACCATGGTACCGACTCTAATAGCATCTTCAATTGGGGCAGGCTGGGCACCACATACGCACGGCACGCTCTCGGACCCGGCACGGTACGACCCCTCAAGGTCATCGGCGGCGCTCTGGGAGGGCAAGTTCCAAATTCACCCGGACACGAGAGCGGACGACCCGATTTTCCAGAAATGGGCTGGCCACGGTCGCGTGCGACCTTCCCCTACGCCTGTTTGACCCGCTGCGCGGCGTACTGATACGTTTCATGAAGTTTGGTATGCAGTCATGATTTTATCATCAATGAGTGGCCGTGTCTCTCCTACGACCTATATATTAAAAAATCACGATAATCAAAATGCAGTCACCGGGGACCGGTCCCTATACAACGTTTTTTCCAGCTACACGAGATACACTGGATCACTCCATCCCTCCAGCATGCAGTTATGTTTTTGTCACGCCAGACAAATCGCACGTTCTTCCCGTAGTCATTTCAGGTCCTTCATCGCAGATAGTTTATCCATTATCATAACCCCCTTACTCATGATAACTTATTCCAATTCTCAATAGACACTCGAGCCCAAGTGGCTACGTTTTACATGGTTCTTTAGTCGAGATGGTTTTTTTGTCGGCATGTGCATTCATGTCATAATGTATCTACATGATTGCCCTGTATCATGCTCGAGCCATTGAAATTGTTGTCATGCCATATGACCACACTATTACCTATTACGATATGCATCTCAGATTGCTTCATCATCTAGATGGGCAACCGTTGGCATTTCACAACATACATGCAATTCTAGCTACCATGATAACCACTCTAATTATCATAGAGCAAGATGCTCATGGTACTGTACAACAACAGCCATGGCACCCGGGTAGATAGGTCCAGGATTTAATATCTCTGCAAACTTGGGTTCCTTAAGAGCAATACTAAGGAGTGAAAGGGGTCTGTAAAGTTAGCCTTTATTATATGTATGTCAAAACTAGTTGAACTTGCCAATGTTAGCATAGCAGGATGGGGTGGAGAATATGAATATGGTGAGTATGGAGGGGGGAGATTCCCGATTTCTTAGGGGTGTGGTCACATACTTGTGAGTGCCGGCGCGGAGTACGAAATCAGCATAACATACTGTGACCTTTCCGTAACATCGTAGTGCAGCACGTTCGAGCAAATATACAGGCGGAACAATATTACAGTACATACCCAGAAGACTCCCGACACACGAACTAAAATAAGACATATCCCTTAAGTTGATAGTTTGGTTGCCAGTGCCGTATGAAGGGTTATGCATTATGAGAAAGTTGACTGTACCATCAATTGATCCTCACAAAGTATAGCATTGCCGAATTTCTCTGTGCTTCAGTCTAGCTGTAGCTGGAGGCAATCGGCAGACAAGAATAAAAAGACAAAAACCGTGGTGGAAGGACCAGTCGGGTGCGCACGAGTTAAGGGAGGGGGGACAATGGCACACCGCACCAGTTCCGTACACCTCCTAATGAAAACGGTCACGGTCTGCCCCAATGCATTTGTGTCATTAGTTCCGAAAGCCCCTGGGCGGGCGATGCTGCTCAACTTCCAATTGGGGATACCAGGTGGCTACCTGGAAGAGCGTTGGCTGCAATAAATATCAATGATATATAGTATTTTCGAGTGTCAACGGTGACATGTAGGAAACATAGAGGACACGAATTTGCAAGACCGAAGTTTAGGATTCGTATAGGGGTCCACGGAACAGGACATGAAAAGCAACGAGAGGCCAGAGGGGGAAGTCGCATCGAAATACTTCGCCGATGGATGATACAACATTAAAAAACTAGAAGGTAGGCACCACTAGATGGCTGGACGTCAAGGCAAACACGAAGAGAAGGAGACACTGTGCTCACGTCCTCAAGCCCCGTAAATGCAACTATAAATCTTTTACCGCTGGGGGAGCAACCCAGTGTCTCAAGAGGCGGTCGTCTGCATCATGGCCCCATAGGTAATACGATGCTCGTTGTTGTAGTACGAAAAGCTGAGAAGGAAATATGCGGCATACGCCTCTGAACAGGAGAAAGGCCAAAAGGGATAGTACTGAGACTATTTGACGCAGGCGGCGATAAATGAGACAGAGTGAAGGAGTGAAAAGAATGGTGCGCACAGAAGATGAGTTTCTCCCAAGGTTCCAAGGCGTTGATGGCAAATGTTGTTTCAATGACCAACTTGCGCCTCCAGAGGTAGTTTCGTATGCGGCCGGAATCACGCATCATACTAAGGACGGTGGGTTGGGTGGTGGTGTGAGTCTGAGTCTGGGAGTCGAGAAAGCCAGTTGTTTTTATCAGGCAGCGTGAGAGGTGGGGATAGTCCTTGCAAAGTTCAAAAACGTTGCAACTCTCGATATGTTGTGATCACGTGATCCCTCAATTTTAAACAATCGGATGTCAAAGCCAGCAAGTAAGATATATGAGCAGCACACGTCTGAGGGAATAGGTATAGATGATATACGTAAAATCGTTGTGAGAATCAGCAACATCAGAAATGCTTCGGTGTATGAATGCTGTCTACTATTCATCATTCGTGAACCCGCGGAGCCGAGTAAGACTTACAGTAGTCAATTTCCCCTGAGCATCATAGCTCCTTCAGTGTCGAGGGGTCAACGAGATGCCGTAGCAACCGGTCATCGCCATCTTGGCCCCACAAGTAGTAGGTTGCGCGTTGGCGCATGATGGAAACATGCTGTGGCAGATATCGATACAGTCCAGAGGCAAGAAGCAGCGTGAGAAACGTGAAAATAACCACTGCAAACTTTCCGTAAGAGATCTTGTACGAGGGCAATTCACACAAGCGGGAAAGCATTGTCTGGTGCTTGATATGATGATAGTAACAAAGGAATACTTACTAGACAGGACCTTCTCCCAAGGCTCTAGCATAGAGAATGCAAGCATTGCCTCAAACTTCGTCCGTTGACGCCACAAGTAGTTCCTCAACATTTCATGAATAGTGCGACGAGGTTCGGAACCAGGCTAAACAAGGACGTCGGGAATTAGGGTAGAAGGACGTCGGGAATGGCTGGCACAATGAAAGGAGGATTCTCGGATTCGCTGACGGAGGCCACCGCGTGCTCTTGCACGGAATTAGTTGAGTGGGGAGAAAAGCGCTGCGGTTTAAAACTCGCCAAGAACAAACTCTTTGCTGTGCCTTTTGAGCTTGACTGGTTTCTCGGCACGTGACATTTACAGTCTACGGCGCGAATTCTGTTCCGAACAAAGATGCATGCGCAGCGCCGTAAAGAACCCTCGCCTGCATCAATGAAACAGCCAGGTTTCAGCATCCGCTCAAAGTCACCTCTACACAGACAGTCTCTTACGTGACAAGAGATGGTTCTTATCCCGCTGAAGCGAGAGCTCTGATTGGCTGCGTGTTTCCAAAATGGGCGATAGCCTGAACTAACCAAGTGGAATTCAACTCTCCTGGAGGTTTTCCGAACTGTTGATAGGCTAGTCAAACCACTTGTGTTTCCCAAATGTTCAAGTTGGGGCATGTTATGTAACTCCTTGCATAATGCCTGACGGGAGCCGTGCATTGCCTGCCATTGCCTTGCGCTCGAGGAGAGGCTGTCAATGCTGCTTGGTAATTTCGGGTTACCAAAAATAACGTTCAGCTGCTAGACCCATGAAAATTCGGTCCGGGCTGGTCGGGTGTGGTGCCGACGGCCCGACGCGGCTTGGACGAGCACAGGACTATCGGACGCAGGCTTACTACATTCTCTCCTACAGCCTGCCTGCCTGCCAGCACAATATCTCAAAGTATCTCAACCGGGTTATGCCGCACGCCCATTTATCAGGTCGTGCGTTACTCAGATCATGGCCATGAAGGGCGGGAGCGGACAAATGTATTTGGAAACGATGGCCTCGTCACATTCACGCACATCGAAGATCCTGAAGACTGGTTACCAATCTAGCCTAGAGTCTGTAACTGTGATTGAATATTTCAGGCGACTCTCAAGTTTATAAAACATCGTACCCGTCGATGAATACTTGACGACGAATGTCCTGTCTAGGAGTCCAATCACCTCAAAGGCCTTGATGACCTTGCCTTGTCGAGAGGAACTCCACGAGATGAAACTTTGAATCATCTACAGGTGTTTGTGGAGGCGATAAGACGTTGCCGCTCGATTTTCGGAGCTGTGACCGGAGAATGTGTTCGCCAACTGAGGCGTCACGCACCGTTCAATGGTCATTATATATTCCCATTCGACCTCAATATGAGAATCGGTACGGCATTTGAGTTAATGCTCGCGGTTTCTTGACCCAAGACGCATTTGAACCCGCGGGTGTTACTACCTGCAGCTAGACCCGTACCCGTGGCATCTAACGGGTACGGGTATGGGTAAGGCTCCCGGGAGTATACCCGTGAGAATCCCCTACTGAAAACGGATGATGTTACATACTTAATGCTGAACGAGGGTACTTGCTGCAACGTTATACTCAGGCTGGGAGTGACCGTACAACGTCATATATGGTTGGCTTGGCGCCTTGTGCTGTAAACCTTTTGCTAGGGAGACGTTATCGACAGAGCAATATGACCAGGATGGGAACAAGGAATACTTCCTCGACCCCAAGGAGATCAAAGAGCGGAGAGGCGACCGCCCGAAAATGAGCACGTTTTCCCATCCGGACAGCTGGATAGATATGCTCCTCTGGGGATGCATCAGGTACGAACTACGTGTCGTATCCTGGCTTCAGTTGACAGTGGATTGCTGTCCTAAACGTCTCATCGCCCTCCTTGATGCGCTCGCTATTATATGGCCAATCAGGACTTGGTCTCCGTCGTACGTTCACGTTTCGAGCGTATCCATCCAGCGCTTGTCATCAACGAGTCCCTGGTCACCCCCCCACGCACCGGCTGAGAAAGCACGTTGCGAAATCTGTCACATTCACCGCGAGAAGGATTTTAGCCTCCATGCAACCATGTCTCCACAAGACTGCAAGACAGATAGGGAGGATTATTCTCAGTTTTGCCTGTGCGCTATTTATGTTGACAGTGATCGAGAAAGGCTGGGGTGAAAGGCATCCTCTTTCTGGTTCGCGTTTGTTGCCCAAGGAGTACGTGCTGTTCTATTCACCGCGTGATGACGAATAACTTGCAATGGTAGGGCGAAGCATGCATACTGCAATTGGCTATATGGCAAATACACATGTGGTGGAACAATGCAGGTCTGTTGTACCGTATGATCTACAGGATTGACTGGCAGCGACTATCTATAGCTAGAGAAACACGAAACTATATTAGTAGTGGCATTTTGAGATTAGCACGTAGAATCTCTCTCCACGAGGACGCTCTGCGAGTTATGGTGCGCGCGTCCTGAAAGGTAGGGATCAAAGTATCGTACAGTCTAAATCATGAATCACCCCATCCCATCCCTGTTGATGTCGACTAAGCGCTGCTAGAGCGGAAGACCGAATCGCAATGCAAGTAAAGTAGAAGTAGTCAATCGGACGCTTGGCGAACCTCCCGTTTGCCGGTCATGTAGGCAATACTTGCTAGAAGGATTCGTTCGACGATACCAAGTTCATCATCATCCCTAGGCGCATAGATAAGGAGATATTCTTTCGGAAGGGTCTTTGTTCCGCTCAGGGAATGTCGCTCGCCCCAACCACGTTCAATGACTGGAAGCAGCAGTCAGGTATTCTGATGACCAGGCAAAGAAAATGAGATGAAATACCTAGTTTGCAATCCTGAGGAGACAGCACGAGATGCAAAGAATAGTCAATTTGAGAGTGCAAGTGCGCAATCTCACGCATGGCGTGGTCAGCAACCTTGTGGGGGGAAGGGACCGACTCCGCAATGACTATGCTATCGTGAACACACTCGACGTGAGGGGAAATTGTGACATCTACGATGTCAATGTTTGCCGCAGCGTGTCTAGCAAAAGTCGCAGCTAGTTTCTGCCAGTTGCCCAAGGCGATTGGACGTCAAAAGATTGAGAAAAGCATGCTTCTGGCCTGTGAGAGAACCACGCACTTCTTTGACCTCCTGAGACGGGAAACGGTTTATCTGGCGTTGCGGTATAGAATGCCAACCAAGGACGGGTCGTTCTCCTCTCCGCTCGGGAATGCTATCTGGGTCACTTAACCACGTGCTCTTATCGTCGTCTCGCCCGTAGCAGACAGTAGAGGTAGACTCCCTGCCGAATGGCATTGCCATCATCGCGATGCAGTACCCTAGCGGGTTTGCAGGCAGACCCCCTTTTCCAAGCGCGAGGAATGCACGGTAGTTCCCCCTGACCCACCGAACGAGGATGACAGCTACGATGACGATCATGACTGCGTGTGGGCGTAGCGGCACGCGACTGAATGGAGGTGGAAAGACGTTGGCTGCGGTGGTAAGGGCAGCGAGAGGCATCATGGCAATAGTCAACTGATTCTCGTATCTATAGGGGGCAGCCTGGCCGGGTGTAGATTTCCCACTCTGGACAATTGACTTGTGCCTCCCCTGAGCATGCAACGAGGCAGAAGCGATGCGAGATCTGCATCTTGCCCAATAACCACCACCATGGACCTGGATACCGACCCACAAAATTCTGTACAAACTCCCCCACAGCAACAAGCTCAAGCCAATCCCTCTCCAGGCGATACCTCACCAGCCACCGTCCCAGAAGATACTGGCACCCGCCACCCTCCGCCTGCCAGTGATACCGATGATGCCGCCGCTAGGGCTCTAAAGAAGGCACGCGATGATGAACTCCGCGCCTTAAGGTCTGAGTGTCTTCTTCTCGATCTTTTATCGCTGCCTAACACTCGTTGCTTTTCACAGCAAGACATTTGGGAACATCCCTAATGTCCCGATCTTCACCCAGTGGGATAAGCGGTGAGTGCCGTCGCCACATTCATCTCAACCACTCGAGATCGCGACATATCAACAGCGCGGATTGCTCGAATTCTGCGGTTCACCGGTCGGTTATGGCTGGTATATGTGGAAACCGCAAAGACGGCGCCTATTCCGTCGCCTTGTCCAGCTTATACAAGGACGACGAGGATGGGGGTGATATCATGTATGAATATTTAGCAGAGATGCTGATCTGTATCTGACTATCGACAGTATCTATACTGGCGCAGGTGGTAGGCAGCAATGGACAGAAAGCTTCCCCCCAAAACGTGTATGTCACTGTAACACTCTACACGGACTTGTTGCGGGGCTGACATTACGCGCGTTCTTTAAGCTCCGTTTGGGTCCACAGATAAAGGACCAATCCTGGGATCAGAGCTCAAATAGGGCATTGATGGTGTGGAAGGTATTTCGTTAGTTCTATTCACTCATTCACTGCCCCTTTCTAGATATCGTTCTATACTGGAAAGCCTGTACGACTCATTCGTTCGTGGAGGTGTCCCTCGCAATATGCGCCTCTTCAGGGGTACCGTTATGATGGACTGTACAAAGTTGCCGCTGTGAGTTTGTACATTTTGTCGACTTCTCGTTGCTGATCACTTTTATTTCAGTGTTGGTCAGCTAAAGGGCTCAATGGAAAGAACATCTGTCGTTGTCGACTAGAGGTGCCATGTCATCTATCTCTTCACATCGCTAGCTGACTTTTTTTTTTTCATTTTATCTAGCGTCTACCTGGTCAGCCCCCAATTCCATTGCGGCCAATTACCTTTTCTGCGTCGAGGAGGCGGCCCAGAGAAAGCCTCATCCACCGTGTCACTCCCAGTCCTTCGACATGCACCAGTCAGTTTGATATCACGGACGAAGCTGATGTTGACATTGGGCCCACCCAATCCAATCCATCTCGCGCACAGTTGGCAGAAAGCGGATTCCCAAGCTCCCCACAGCAGCCAGCAGAGGCTTCCACTAGGATTGATTTCGATATGGGTGAAGTGGATCCCGATGTGAAAGGCTCACGGCCGCCGCCTCAACAGCGCTCTTCACCTAAATTCGGTATTCTGCCGAGATACAGATGGGACCCAAAGAAGAACGAGCTAGTAAAACTCCCCGCTTCTCATCCGGTCCAAGAAGATCTCGACGTTGCAGGGGGAGACGAAGAAGAGCATCGGGGTGGAGATGACGTAACGCTCGTTCCATCCGAAGACGGCCATCTCAACGAGCGTATGGAGACGGAATACTTTTCCGACATGGGTAACTAGCCTTGATCTAAGGTCCCAGACGAGTCATGCGCATTGGGCTCTTTGGTCTTGAAGAATAAAGAGGATCATTGGAGACTAGCACACACTGACAGGATATGCTGCGGTCTATGTACTGATACTATGATATCGAACGTTTGTATGGTTTTGGATGTATGTATGTGAAAATACTTCTTTTTTCGGAACGGTCGCAGTGGTTCTGCCGTGGCAGGCTGGCACACTCCACAAGTTTACTGCTTGTACATTGTACAAGCGACGGCACAATATGGGTATCTTGTTCTCCCTCCCTCTCGCTGGTGCATTAGGGACGATAGCCACATCATGTCTCGGAGGTCTGGCCTTTTGTTTCACCAGCACCGCGGGTCAGTTCGTCGTAATGCGACGCATGGCTGCACTCACACCGTCTCTAATAGCTTCCATGTTCTGCAAGTCATGCAATTGCAACTCGTCTATTGCGACTAGGATTGGTTTTGCGGCAAGTCTTCGCAATAGTCCATTGCATGTTCGATTCCATAGCTTCGATTAGATCATATTCATACTCAATTCACTTTTGGCGTGGCTCATGAAAACACCATTCGTTATACGCAAAATCGAAGAGTGGAGCTACGACTACATCAAGATGGAGTGCGATGAAGGCAAGTGTTACGGTGTGCTCGCGGTGCGTCCTGTTTGTCCTCGCCTCTGGTCATCACACTTTCTTGATGCTTCACTAGGTTCATCGACTTTGCTTTGCATTATTCCTCTTCCATTCCCTTTTGAGTCTATCCCTCGTCGGTGTCACGGAATCCAAGGATAAACGTGCAGCAATACAGAATGGGTAACGTAATATCCGTTACTCGACATCCATTCGCTCACCCTCTCCAGGTGGTGGGGTCCCAAAGTCTTACTCTGGCTCATTTTGGTGGTTGTCACCTTTTTCATCCCGAACGGCTTCTTCATCTTTTGGGGAGACTACGTCGCCCTCATTGGCGCGACAATCTTCATTCTTCTCGGTCTCGTTCTCTTGGTCGACTTCGCGCACTCTTGGTCAGAGACTTGCCTGGAAAACTGGGAGAAATACGAGTCGACCCTTTGGCAGTGGATCCTCATCGGCTCTACCGCTGTGATGTATATCACGACCATCACCCTCACTGGCGTTCTCTATGGCTACTTCGCCGGTTCTGAATGCACCCTCAATCGTTTCTTCATATCATTCAATCTTGCACTCTGCATCATCAGCACGATCATGTCCGTCCACCCAGCAGTGCAGGAATCTAACCCACGATCCGGTCTCGCTCAATCTGGCATGGTGGCGGCCTATTGTACATACCTCGTCACCTCCGCTGTGACCAATCATGCTCACAATTCTTGCAACCCATTTACGCGGTCGAGCACGACGGGGACGACGACGGTCGTCCTTGGTGCAACCTTTACGTTCCTCGCGATTGCCTATTCCACCAGCCGAGCGGCCACACAGAGCCGAGCGCTGGTAGGCGGAGGGAAGAAAGGTGGTGCCGTTCACCTACCCATCGACGACGGAGCGCAATCAGAGATGGGGGTAGTAAGTACGCAACCGGGACGCACGGAATCCCCCAGATATCAAGCATTGTTGGCTGCGGTGCAAGCAGGGTATGCTTCCTTCTCCCTTTGCATGTAGACCTCAGTTAATTCCGAACATTCTAGAGCTATTCCCGAGTCTGCACTAAATGAGGAAGAAGAGGAAGAAGAAGATTACGGAGAGACCAAGGATGATGAACGTTCTGGTACTCGCTACAATGTAAGGCTGTTCGTCCTCGTGTCGTTGTACTGCTGAACATCTGTACAGTACGCTTGGTTCCATGTCATCTTTGCTCTTGGGGCAATGTATGTTGCGATGCTGCTCACAGACTGGTCAGTTATCACTTTACCTACGTGCACTTGTTCCGCTTTCTCATCCTCCCATGCACAGGAATGTGGTATCAACCGAACAGGGCGGTGCTGAATCGGAAGAGATTGTTTATATCGGACGCTCTGAGACAGCAATGTGGATGCGCGTTGTCAGCAGTTGGGTTTGCATGCTCCTTTACATGTGGAGTTTGCTTGCTCCAGTTTTCATGCCAGATCGGTGAGTGCAGATCCTCGCTTGTGGATAGCATTTTGATGCCCGTTGGTCAGTTTCGGAGACTTGTAACATCAGTCACTTTTCCTTTGGAATTTTCACCTACTATTTTTTATTTCGACGATCATAGGACATCGGACTTGAATATACATATTTTAACTTCCACATCCTTCAGGACTGTCGGATGCCCATCAGATATACCAGGTTGCGATGAACAACGTGGTTCTTTGGATTTCCGGTCTCCACGGCTGTTCCATTACTCTGTCTCCTCGCTTCTTCCGCATTCTTCGATAAATTTGCAGCCCTTCACCTCTCGACAGCTTTAGCTTCCGTCCCTTCCGGCCTACAGTATGAACGCGCGCATTAAGCCAACCATGCTATGTTTTTCTACCCCCAAATAGCTGGGCGTCTAGACTGACCTGCTATGAAGTTCCGAAATTTTGAACCTGGAGCTTTCGCTTGCCTTTCCAGATGTCTCGATATTACCCGATTTAGCTGCCGCACACTCCACTTCAGACATCTCCTTGTCTATGTTGCGATACAGTAAGATTGTTGGACCGCTCGGTGCCTCGCTTGGATGTGCCCACACCTTCAAGCTCACGCGGAAGCACTTGCAACGCCGCGCGTAGCAAGACGCCGTTGGAACGGGCAATGGCATGATGTATGTGACATCTACTAGTGATTGTAAATTTGGTGCGAAGCAGCCTAATTTTACTGGCTTCAGGCAGAGGGGAACGACGTGAGTGACTCGACGGTCACCGACTTTGGTGCTTGACTCATCATCCCAAAATCAACGATACGTAGACGTTCAAATGAACGACCTCTATGATTTCAAAGATGGCGTACAGAATGACATTTTCGTTTAGAAGACCTCGCCTCCACCCTTGGAATTCTCGAGCATAAAGAAGGTTGAGCTCTTGGACAAACAGCCTGGGCATTGAAATGAAAATCGTGATTGGATCGAAGAGCAACGACACTCGTTTTCACTCTAGTACCACACCCAGAGTCGTGTCATCCTCATGTCACTGAACATAGAATGCCATTCTGAATCTTAAACGTACACCATGCTCTTGATTGCTATAATTGACTCGAGTGAGAAAGAAGGGTAAGTCGCTGAATTGTGAACGCTCACCGTTGATCGTGATTTGAAGATCTCAGCCACGTGGATCGGGGATCCTGCTTCAGCGTTGGTCGTGTCCTCATGTCTAGCTAGCCAGATAGTGCAGTCCGTAAGAAAGGTAAATGAAGGGCCCAGAGCTGGTTTCCTAGTAGTCGACGAGAAGGCGGATAAAGGATTGTGAGGAGGAGAGGCGGACGTGTTATTAATGATCTCCAAAAGATTTTAGACAAGGCTATGTGAAGTGTATAGACACTCACAAGAAATGCCAGATAATACGATCGGGCCATACTACGAAGATGCTGCATGAAGGTGGTCATGATTGCGTGTCCTTGGGATGACACAGCACTGAGAGATGGTGCCAGAAGGGGAGTAACCGCATCGATGATAACCAGGCGAACTCTAGGGCTAGGCAATGCGTTGGCCTAACATCCTTGAATCATCTACACCAAGGGTCAATCGAGCATACATACGGTCAGTGAAGATTCGAGGTCTTCGAGAAGTGCATGTGCGGTCTCGATGTTGAGTACGAGCGAGACTTGCAGTCGTTCTAGTACTGTGGACGAGCCCTCTAGGCACTCAGTTTGATTTGAGCAAACGAAAGCGGAGATTGTCACCTCTCCATCTAACTGTTGGGCTACCTGGCTGGTCCGCTCAACAGAAAAGTCACCTATAGTATCCATCCACAGTACAGATGCTTCCCTGTACGTCGCCAGCAACCGCAGAGCGACTTGCAGCACGAGCGACTGGAAATCCACCTTTAGAGGTAAGTTATGATGATGAAGTCGCGTCATCCATACCGTCTTTCCAGATCCTCTATCCCCAGATATTTCGAAGACACGGCCATTGCCAAAACCACTGACCAAAGCGTCGAGTTCATCTACGCCGCAGGTAATGTCCGTATCATAGTCGCGTTGGAGTTGGAGTTCCTTTGTATACAACTCGTCCCCTCGAATACCACGAGCGGACACGTGCTCGGCAACCAATCCAATGTATGTTTTGAGATCCGCAAGGCTAACCACAGCGGGTGGTAGCCTTTGGAGAATGTCGATTGGAGTCCCGGAGAACAAGAGATCAGCGTCTGTTCTGATTCCGCAGGCCTCGAGAACGGCGACGAGATCACTTGGGATTGTGGGGATCAATGACTGGAGTCGCATTTGGGTTCTTCCGATACTATGTTGGTGGTCAACGTAGGCCCGTCAGCTCCTGCCGACCGGGTGAAGAGTGTATCCTCCGCTCTATTGGGTGGAACGACCGAATGAGACAAGTGTTTCCCTTTACGCGTTCCTTGAATCAAGGATGTGACCTCCGTATACTATTTGGTAGGAGTGGTGAAAGCCGTGAGCCAGAGTGGCATGCGCGACCCTTCTCTCTGAGAGACTCACTCAATAACGATCTGGATGCATGTCTGAACCACCTCAAACGGACGTGTCCCGCCCATCTGCTCTTCCGACAGCGACACTTCATCAACGTAACGCAGTCAACGTGCTCGTCGACCAAAACTCGGACGAGTACCTCGACAATATCGAAGAGGAGTGGAACAAAAAGTTGGATGCCGAGGTGGAAGTGCTCGTTGATGGCATGGTCGACATCGTTAGCCTCGCTTCCGTGTGTTCATGTGTCGGTTACATGGCATCGATTCTGACGACCTACTAGATCGGAGACAAGGACAAGTTTCGCATTGCTCAGGAATCCTTTCAAGCGGAATCGCGTGCCGAGTCGATGGTAAGTCTCCCTCTTGCACTGCGACCAAGCTTCCTAGCGTTAATCGTCGTTGGCAACAGGTGAAAGCGGCAAACTCGCTGCTCTCGATTACGCACTCTCTGAAGTTGCTTTTACTTCTCTCGGACGAAGCACAAATTGCACACCGTCGGGATGTAGAACTGAGGCATGTGCAACAGGAGAAAATAGAGGCACAGCAGAAGGTTGCAGCGCTATTGGACGAACTGTTCAAACGGCCTTGCACTAGCTCGTCTATCTGATACGTAGAATGCACGGAAGAAGCGGCGGTTGATCGTAAGCGTGGCATGGTGCGTAGTGCTTAAAGGCTCTGTCGTTGCTTGATTCCTCAAGTACTTTTCTGTTTTCAGCTATCGTTCGTGGATGATACCACGCAAGATGATATGCCACAAACCCGGCGTCCGTCGATAACCTTGTGGTCTCAGTTCTGGAGTATGTAACGCTTGTGCAGTTCGGAAGAATACAGCACGTTACGTCGTGTTCTGAGTAGTGAGAGGACCAATTGGCTTAAACACGGCGATGAGCGGCGCCAGACAGATTTCTAGATACCGGTTTGGTACCTCATTCGTCAGTGAACTCTTTGCAGTCACACTCAAGTCTTTTGAGCATGGAGTTGCCTATTGGCAGATCACCATGTGATCGATCCAGACGAACGAGTGCCGCCCGTGTTCTTATCTTCCACCACCAGCGATACAGCGATGTCGCTTGAAACTGCGCCGTATGGGAAATGGAAATCGAACATAACCCCAGAGTCCATCGTGCAAGGCGTGAGTCCAACTCTTTAACCCTGTAAGGACAGATCAGTAACAGGATGGCTTCAGAGTATCTCTTTTGCCGATCTCTTCGTCGACCCCACGAGCAACAAAATATACCACATAGAAGCGCGTCCAGAAGATAACGCCCGCTATGTGATCGTAGACACGCTCGCAGGACAGGACGTCATACCATCTCCATACAGCGCGCGTACTAGCGTTCAGGAGTATGGTGGAGCCGCAGCAATCGCTTATGGAGGCACCCTCTACTTCTCCAATTCCACTGACAACCGCGTGTACTCGATCAAGGCGACAACGAAGACACCTGAGCCAGTCACACCAGGTAGTCCTGGTTTAATCTGCCGTGACCTTACCAGCTGATCGTCGCTGGAATATAGAAAACCCAAAGTTTAGATACGCCAACTTTGCCGTTCACCCCGTGCGTCATGATCTTCTTGTATCGATCCTCGAAGATCACACGGTGGATACCCCCCAAACGGTTGTCACGACACTCGCTGTCATAAACACGACCAGGAAAGCAGTTTTCCCTCTCGTCGTCGGCGCCGATTTCTATGCGGCTCCAGTGTTCAACCCATCGGGTACTAAGATCGCTTGGCAAGAGTGGTACCACCCGGACATGCCTTGGGAAGGCTCGTTGATCAACATTGCCGACGTGCTGATTCAGGAGGACACGATCGTCGTCTTGAACAAGATACGCGTTGCCGGCGAGCTGCTCACAAAGTCCGTCAATTACCCTACTTGGACATCTGATACCACGTTGGTCTTCACCTCGGATGAACTGAACGGCTTCCAGAATCCATTCACCTACTCTACCCTGACGGGTTCTGCTGAACTCGCTATTCCCGGGTCTATCAAGGAGGACTTTGGTGAACCTGCGTGGACTCTAGGAAATTTCCCTTATGCGCTTCTCGACGATCCCAGAGGTGGAGATGGCAAGTTCGCTGCATTCACTGCTCTTCGCGACGGACGGAGTGTCTTGTACATCGTCACCCTCTCTGGCGACAAGTCCATCGTGGAGATCAAAGATTTCCCCTTCTCCATTGCCAGCTGCGTCAATCAAAGAGGGGGGACTTCTATCGTCTTCAGCGCGAGTAAAAGCGACGCTCCAGGCGGTCTTTTCTTGTGCTCGTTTTCTGGGACGTCGTTTGTGCCATCATACCAAGTTCTCAAGTCAAGCACCACACAATCCGTGTCGGGCAACGAGGCGTATATTACTCCTCCTCAGCCGATCACATTGTACAGAGACGAGAAACCCCTCTACGTGGTGTACTACGCGCCGAAGAATCCGAGATACTCTGGATCGAGTATTCCTGGCGAAAAGCCCCCTTGCATCGTCAATGTTCACGGAGGTCCTACCGGCATGGAACCACAAGTCCTCAGCTGGAAGAAGTTATACTACACGAGCCGCGGCTATGCCTGGTAAGCACGTTGTGACAGACCTGATGCTTTCGCACGAACTGAGGCTGTCCGGAAAGGTTGGACGTGAACTATGGTGGCTCGTCGGGTTATGGTCGGGAATACATGTAAGAATTACCTCTCCCTTTGTCTGACTACGTTTCTTATCCGGTTTCAGATCCCGCCTTGCTGAAAACTGGGGCATTGTAGACATCCAAGACAGTCAGGATGCCCCCAGACTGCTCGCAGCTGCTCCGTATTCTCTCATCGATGGTCAGCGCGTTGCCATTCGAGGTGGTTCTGCGGGGGGCTTCACGACATTGGCATCGATCTCCATCGCGCCAGAACCAGGGTTTTTCAGGGCAGCCACGTCGTCTTTTGGCATTTCCGATCTCGTATCGCTTGCCAAGTTCACTCACAAGTTCGAGTTGAGGTATATGGACAAGTTGTTGGGTGGGACTCCACAGGAAGTCCCGGAGGTGTATGCAGCACGTAGCCCTGTGAATCATGCGGACAGGATCGTGACGCCACTCCTGGTGCGTGTCTTTCTTTCTTTCTTTAACGTCCACAATTGAGCTTTTCCGATTCAGGTGCTTCAAGGGGCAGATGACAAGGTTGTGCTTCCAGAGCAGGCTGAGAAAATCGTGAACACGATCATTGAGCATGGCGGTGCGGATAGAGTGAAATATCACTTATTCGAGGGGGAAGGTCATGGTTGGCGGCTTGCCAAGTCGATCAAGGATGCGCTCAAACTCGAACACGGTTGGTATGATGAGAAGTTGCTCTAAAGTGACGGAGGTGTACGAACTATAGTTGCCTTTTTCGTGTACGTTAGGTTTGTTCCGATTCGGCTATCACGTCCGCAAATTGCATCCGAAAACAAGGCGACACGTTTATCATATGCGTTCGTCCCGACCGAAAAGTCCCGTTTGTACTGTGTAAACCATCTCGCACATTCCCCATCATGTCCGACATTAAAGTAGACGGTTTCAAGGTATCTCCTTTATCCACCCCACCCTGTTCCTTGCTCGCGCTCACCCCTTTTCTCTTTCTGCTAGGCATCCGAGACCCTTTCCAGACTTAGCACCACCTTCAACGGCTTCACCGACGCCGAGCGAACCGCCCAGATCAAAAAGGTAAACGTCGACACCTCCCATTGCCACTCAAAACTTTTACCTGACGATTCATAACCCGTCCATTGCACCCAGACCGCCGCCATTTTTGAATTACGGATCACCAACGCTCAAAAGAAGGAAGCCGTGTGGACGATCGACTTGAAGGACAAGGGGAATGTATACAAGGGGCCCGTACAAGCGCCTGCGAAGGCGGGCGTGGCGCTGTTGATGAGCGACGATACGTTTGAGCAGCTCGCAGCTGGCAAGGTGCGTTTACGTTTTTCATTTTCTTGCTCGTCTTTTTGCTTTGCGTTTGGGGTTTGGTTGTTTCGGTGTCGGTGCTGGTGTCGGTGTCGGTGTCGTAGTCGGTGTCGTAGTCGGTGTCGGTGTCGGTGTCGGTTCCGCTTCGGTTTCGGTTGTGTCGCGTTCAGCGTTGACGTCGGGACTCACCGTTTCGAAAAATAGCTGGATGGTCAAAAGGCATTCATGACGGGAAAGCTCAAGACCAGAGGCAACATCATGTTGGGAACCAAACTCGTTGCGGTACTCGAGGTGCGTCGCTCGGATTTGGCCTCCCCGAGTGGAGTGTTTCCAGAGGATTGATCTGTCATTATTTTTTTCTTTGCCTTACAGACTGCCAAGGGCAAGGCCAAGCTCTAGATTATGTCCTTGGGCCGCCCGGACGTATTGTGTACCTAACCGTCCATCTAGAGT